>CM075867.1:32599435-32676935 GCA_038021265.1 Cyprinella venusta | reverse complement strand
TGATATTTCATGAGCAAATCTGTCAATCATCACACACACCAAAAACCATTACAGCTACAAAGGACTCGCTCAAACGGTGCCAAAGACACAGTCAAATATGCTTTTTCCACTTTCTTGATGGGGACGGAAAACACATGCTCCTTTTGTGTCTCCATATCATAATTTTCTAGATGTTTAGGCAGAATATAACAGTATTTTTACATGTACTCAATTGTGATGGGTCAGTCGTGGCATTTAGCCGTCAGAAATGTCTTATTATTACATGCCACGGCTCTCTAAAATGGTCGATTCTGATTGGTCAGTCACATTTCTGTTGCTAGAACGATTGTTTTGTTCACTGTAATGGATTATTAGATAATAAACAGGTACAATTTTAAAACGGTTTCCTCTCAAATTAATGTTTAATGTCCCCGTCATAATGTAAGTAGTGAAACGTTGTGTAATAAATTAACCTTTAAAAGTCTGTCTTGTTTGAACTTGTTCGTTTGCAGTGTTATTTTAGAATCATTGAGTAGTTTTATAATTAAGTATTTTAGTATCATATTATAGTTTTTATTAATATTTTCAACTTAGTATTTATTTTTATAGCTTCTGGTTTCCTTTTAATTTCAGTTAAAATTTTAGTAATTTTGTAGTGTGATTGTCATTTTTATACGTTTTTAAAAAAAAATTTATGAGTATGTCTGTATAGTATTATTAATTGTTATTTCAGTTTTAGTTTTAGTTATTTTAGTAAATCAAGTTAAATTAAATGAAAATAAGAAATGTTGCCTTGGCTAAAATAAAAATAAAATATGTAAAAAAAAATAAAAAAATAATAAAATAATAAAAATATGATTTTTTTTTTTAAAGTGTTTATTTTATTTCAAGCAACACATTTTTATGGTATTAATTTTAGTTTCAGTTCACTATAATAACCCTGGCTCAAAGTTGCTTGAAAAGCTTTGCGTTTAAGAAGCTGATAAACTTTTTGAACTCAAATCAATTTTTTTTTTTTTTGCGATAACAACCGGCTGGATGTACAGTACATTACACCTTACATATTGGCCATTGCCAATGCTGTACATTAATCGGCTCATTCGGATAAATGTACAAGTTCTCTCACCTCTTGAATAAGATGTTGCAGGTCACCATTCCCTCTACTTCTACTCCTCCACTCGGTGGGAGAGCAGTCCTCAGCCGTCCTGCTCCTGCGACCATCCAGTGACGACTCGTCTTCATCTCTGCTGAACTCTAAAGTAGTCGGTGTCAGGTTCGGCTCCATCCTTTCCGGGGATTCAGGCCGAGGAACCTCCATTCCAGGCCGTGGAGGGACGGTGGGTGTGAGGTTGAGGGTGGCCCGGTAAACGCTGCCTCTTTGCACGGAAGGAGAGCAACAGTCGTGTGATCGGTTGGATCTGCCAGGGCTGGATGCTCTCGAAGAACGACCTGAACTGAGTGTGGGAGCATCATATCCCAGCTCAGATTGAAGGTACAACTGCTCCTTCAAGAGGTCCGTCACCTGTACATTCATATACAAGAATTGGAAAAGGAAACAGAGTAGAATAAGGCATGAAAATGATATCCGATATAGGACCCTGTAACATGAGAATAATCCACTCACCGGCTCCATGGCCCGCAGCGCTGAAGAATTAGACAGGCTTTCCATGCTGTGACCTCTCTGCATGCCCTGTGAGACACATGTTTGTTACTAAAGATTCAAATCTACCGTTCAAAAGTTTTGGGTAATTTGAATGCTATTGGAATAAGTCTCTTTTGATCAACAAAGCTACATTTATTTGATCACAAGCAAAGTAAAAACTGTAATATTGTGAAATATTCTTTACAATTTAAAACGGTTTTCTATTTTTACAAAAAAAAAAAAAAAAATTTCCAATGATGCAAAGCTGAATTTTCAGCATCATTACCCCAGTCTTCAGTCACATGATCCTTCAAACATGCTGATTTGGTCCTCAAGGATCATTTCTTAATATTATCTATGTTGAAAACAGTTTTTTTTAGGAGACTAGGATTTGTTTGGTTTTTAGGATTTGTTGATGAATAGAAAGTATAAAAACAACATTTATTAGAAATAAAAATCCTTTGTGTATTATAAATGCCTTTCCTCTGAAAGTTGGTGCATCCTTGCTGAATAAAAGTAATATTAATAATAATAGTAGTTATAATACTTCACCAAAATCTTACTGACCCTGTAGTGTATATACAAAGTTTCCACATTTTAGTCATTTGTCATCACACAAATGGTATATAATAGTTATTTTGCTGCAATTCAACTCAACACTGTTTATATATATATATATATATATATTACATTATCAAAATGCAATGTCAGTTTATGGTTATTCTAAATATATCAGGTTCACTGTGAACCTCACATTAGAATTCACATTTAGACTTAATCTGCACTTCCAATCCTGAGAGGCGATAATAAAAAATGAGAAATGCATATTTTGTTTTATTACCTGCAAACAGATACATACTTTTTGTAATTTAAGGCAGAATAGGACTAAGCTAAGCTAATACAGCATCCTTTATCATTTATGATGAGGCAGCTGCAGTCACATCCACTGACCATGTGGTGGCGGTAGAGGCTGCTGTGCTGGGAGCTGCCGCGCATCTCTTCATTCAGAGAGAGCAGGCGATCCTCCAGCTGAAGCTCCAGATCCTGCAGCTCCTGTCTGACTGCGGTCCGCAGGGTTTCCAGATGTTCCGCCTCCCGCCTGCAACAGCAAACGTTCAAGTTTTTCAACTTTCGGTTTTTATCAGTTCTTGCGAATACTTGGTAAATCATTAGTAGAGGTGCAGCGATCGTATCATTTTGAGGTTGAGATAGAAAAACAATAGTTGAACACTATTATTTGCTAGTACCATAACTCTCCCAATAGTGATTAATCATTAGCATGTATGATTTGTTTACACATTTTAGGGTTCTTGATGAGTTTATTGCTACATCCGCCTTTCTCTCGATCAAATTGTAAAGCTGTTCAGTGCAACTGGAAACTAACATGCTTTTGTGAAAACAGAAATGTGAAATATTAGTTCAGAATAACTGTTTCTATTTCAATATATTTTAAAATATAATGTATCCCATTGATGGCAAAGCTGAATTTTCAGAAGCAATTAGGCCTACTCTAGTATTCAGTGTCACATATCCTTTAGAAATCATACTAATATGCCTATAAATCATTAGTATGATACATTTGACAATTAATTTAGTGGCGTTCTCTCTGTAAAATTGTACTGCCATTCAATGCGACAAGGAACATCGTTTCAATTAGATTTTTCTTTCACAGACCCCCTTTAAAGGGATACTCCACTTTTTTATGGAAATAAGCTCATTTTACAGCTCCCTCAGAGTTAAACAGTTGAGTTTTACCATTTTCGAATTCATTCAGACGATTTTCTGATATTTAGAAGAATATCAGTAACCAGACAGTTTCTGGTCTCATTGACTTCCATAGTAGGAAAAAAATATATACTATGGTAGTCAGTGAGACCAGAAACTGTCTGGTTACTTATATTCTTCTAAATATCAGAAAATCGGCTGAGTGGAATCGAAAACGGTAAAATTCAACTGTTTAACTCTGGGGGAGTTGTAAAATGAGCCTATTTCCAAAAAAAGTGGAGTATCCCTTTAAGGCTGCAGTTTAAAAAGAAGTGTTTTGCCTTTCTAAACCAGTGTGTGAGACTTGGATAAAAGGAGCCAGAGGGTGAAGCTCTTTGCCCTTTGTGGTTTGTGATTTCATTCCTCACCTCTCATCTGGACTAAGATGCTGGTAGACCATAGACTGCTGTCTCATGAGAGCCAGTTCCAGATCCATCATCTGAGTCCGGAAGACGTTCAGACTCCTGCGCCGCATCTGGAGCTCCTGCAGCAAGTCGGTCGGGACATAAACATTAGGTTAAAGACTACCCAACAAAAACTCTTGCACAAGCTATATGATCATCTCAATTGCATAAGAGCCTTCTACTGATGCAACTCATGTGACTGCTTCCTCTTTGGGAAATGATGTACCTCATAAAGCAGTTGGACAGAGCGTGGTGTACTGATCCTGTCAATGGGTGTGTCCCCTCCATGCACCGATGAGCTCTGCCAACAAAACCACAGATCAGTTATCACTTATGAGTCACGCAGGAAATACATGTTTAAACTGAGCCCGGGATAATGCAGCAAGCTGACTCGGCAGAATATTTGCATTTAGGGTGGAATCCGGAACACACTTCCTTGTTCTACTTTAGTAGATATATTTAAAACTTTGTGTAAAACTAAACACTTATTACAGGTCATATGTTAAACACACACACACACAGGTCATAGGTTAAACACACACAGTTCAAGATCTTTGTGGGGACTCTCCATAGACATAATGGTTTTTATACTGAACAAACTGTATATTCCATACCCTTACACCAACCCTACCCTTAAACCTACCCATCACAGAAATCTTCATTTTACATTTTCAAAAAAACTATAAGCTTGTTTCGTCACGGGGACCTCCATTTTGTCACTTATTTTTCACATCACTTGATGTTTTCTAAGTCCAGCCCAATGTAATAGCAAAAACCCCACCAGCTAACCTATTTCTACCATCAGAATCAGAAAAGTTACTAATACATCCTTCTCAGACACAGCCTTATTAAAGGGGTGATGAACTGAGAAATCAAATTTTCCTTGAGATTATCATATTATAAGAATATCCTGTAAATTTCAGAACTGAAAACGTCCTTGTTAGTCCAATAAAAGCTTTTTTTGACACCAGGCTCAGCAAACGACTCGTTTTTCAAAGTGGGGAACTATGACGTCAAAGAGGAAAAAACCACCCCCACAGAAGAAGATCAATGAACGCCTACTTCAACACGGCTGGTTTAGCCCCGCCCACCGATTCGCGCATTACACGCATAGCTAAATAACATAGGCCTACCTCGTGATGACAAGCCGAATCGAGCTACCAAGCAATACAAAATATAGTGCAGTGCCTGGTTGTGGAAGAAGACAGTCGCTGCATAAGCGTTCCCTGGATTCCAATAGGACTGCATGGATAAACTTTATTTTTAATGACGTTCCAGCTGATGAGGTAAAACATTGTCCGTCTGTTTGCTTCATTTCACTTGAGGATCGGTAATTGCAGACCGATTAAGAGTAAAGAACGGTGCTGTGCCGTTTATATTGGATCTGACAGGAATGGTGCAACACACGGACTCTGGGTCGAACATGTATGGGCGAATCATTCCGGTTGTCATTTTACAACATTGGACGTTTTGAAAACAATTTCCCCCACGTGCACCGACAAGTGAGTTGAAACTCATTATAATATGCAAAACTGTTATCCACTCTCAGCAGTGGGTGTTTACTTCCAAGTCTTCAATGCGAGACGCCCATAAAAACCAAGCGTTTTTGAGCTAGTCTCAAATCCAAGGTAGAAAATAGCCTATTACTTATTCATTTTGATGTTTTTGAATGCAAAAACCAAGCAAACATCATAAGTCGACCTCAAACAACAATAAAATAAAATTTAAAAAGCCAGTTCATGACCCCTTTAATAACCAAGTTTAACATAGTTTAAGACGCAAGCATACAAATCATTTTAGCAGTTCTCACCTGACCAAGGTTCTGCATTGTCCCACGAATGTCATGGAGGACCCTCATGAGCTGCATCTCTGTGCTGCCCATCGCAGGAGCGGGTGCCGGAGGAGTCCCAAAGGAAAAAGGGTAGGGGGGAGACGGATAATATGGATGACTGTAGGGGGCACCGGGGTGATGTGGGGAATTGTTGTACCCCAAATTGTAGGGGGCACTCTGGGACTGCGCAAGAGGGATGTGAGTTTGGTAGGGGCTGCCGTGGACGTTCAATGAGGGGCCATAGGGAGCTCCCTGAGAAACGTTGTAAGGTGAAGAGAATGGGTTGTATGGTGTGCTGTGAGGATGTGCATAATGCATATTGTGCTGGGGTGCAATGGTCACCCCGTGTGGTGGAGTAAATGTATGGCTTTGAAGTGGCTGAGGATAAGGCGAGCTCTGCGGTGGTGGGTAGGGAGTGTGGTGGGGAATTCTGGTAGGGTACGAGAAGTTGTAGGGCAATCCATGTTGTGGAGAGTAGAAGGACCCTTGAGGGGGAGGATGAGGACCTGTAAAATGAGAAAGGTTTGGGACGCTACATGCGCTCCAGCTTGGACCTTCACCCAGGGGTCTCTGGGGCCAGTCGGCAGGCACACTATAAAGCGAGCTGGAAGAGCGATGATGTTGGGGTATGTTTAGATGGTTTGGCGGTGGTGGTGTTTCCCTATCAGTCTTTGATCTACTTGCTGGGGCAGAATTCAAGAGTGTAGATTGTCTGTCCGCATGATCAACTTCGTCTTCTTCCATGATGGAATCCACTTCTTCCCGGTCACTGCGATTCTCCTCATCGTAGCGGAATGTGTACGAGGGTGGGGTACAGTGCTTGACCGAACCCTTTCCAAGTTGGATGCGCATGGAGGTGACCACTCGAGTCGGGTTGAGTGAAGACATTGGGAGGGAGCTGGATCTCCTTAAAGGATTCCTCTCCGAGCTTTCCCTCAGCAAGTCCTTGTCCCTCACCCATACTCGGCCAGGACGTTCCTCGTCCATTGAGGCTGACCTTTGATGGGCCGTGTGAAGGGCCATCTGCCTCCTTTGGCATTGCTCAGGATCCGATGACTCTGGTCCAAAGGATGAATGCAGATCTTCAGGAGAGTCTGGATCCATGGCAAAACCAGGCTGGGATATATTGCCCTCATGAGTTCCATCTGAATCTGTTGTAGGATTTACAATCACGGTCAAATCCACTTCTGAAGAGTCTGTGGTGGGTTCTTGCACTATGCTGGAAGCCCTATCAGAGTCAGGAGAAAGGGGTAGTCCATTGGTGCTAATATTGTCAGAGTTCGGATTGGGAATCTGGAGGCTGGGGATCTCAGGGACTTGTCTGTTGACTCTTGTCTGGGCTTCCTCACCCAGAAACATTTTAAAGTTGGGGTTCTCCAACGCTACTGGAGTGCCGACTTCACCTGCATGCGATGTCACAGTAGTTTCACTGTCACAGCTGTCTGAGCTTTCTTGTACCTAATAAAAGAATGTTCACTTTCATTATCCAATGAACAACAGGCTCTTAGGAAAATCAAATGTTGAAAGTTAGATTTATGTTTTGAGAATTTCCCAAGAACACACATGCCACTAGACATTTTCAAGATGTAGCGATGCACCAATTGACAGGCCATCAATCAGAACCAGATTCATTACCATATATATAATTTTTATGATATCGGTGCAAACTAAATCCACAAACATGAATCCGAGGAGGATTGCACTTTGTATTCATAGATTGTTGAGAGCCCAGATGGTTATGCCCACACTCGCGTACCTTCAGGTGATAACCCGAACCGTCTGTGGATGGGTCCTCTGCAAACCCGCTGCTGTCAGACTGCTGGCTGGTAGTCCTCAATAACCGCTCTGTAGGAGAAACAACACGGGCACCAAAACTGAGTGTGAATGACTAATTTCCCAGCGGTAAAGGACTTCTCAAATCTAAAGCTAGTTTATTATTCATGCGTATGAGTTTGAAGGCTTAGATCTCATTATTTAGGTTCAGTGTGGTGAATATTGTAAATTACTGCCACACATTTGTCTGCTTTTCAATCACTTATTCACTGTAATATTAACAAGTTTGGTAGCATAATGTTGCATATCACAGAGCATAATTATGATATGACTCAAACAACTTGAACTAGAATCTAGAACATTCTTCTAGTGAGCATCTACTAAATTCTACCACACGAGGTCAGACTTGCTCTATACTGTTTCTAAAAGACATACTTAAAGTCCCCCTTCAGCTTTTTAGGGCTGGGCTTTTGAACAGCATGATAGACAGAAGAAAACACAGGAAAAGATTCTTATTCATATCTGTGATTCTAAGGAAAGACAACCCGATATGATCACATTTGTTGCATTCTCAGTAGGAATGAGTCATAGCATTTCTATCTTAATTCAAATTTAAATCTGACTGTCATGTTGTAAACAATACCATAGAAAACGTAACTGCAAAACCTGTTGCTAAGAGGTCTCTTTTACATGATATGTGTTTTGAATGCTTCAAAATTGCAAATAGCGAAAACAAATTCAGTTTCCTGGTAGCGTGACTGATAACCGCAGTCAGTCCACACTCACCGCTGCCATCTCGAGACATGCCACCAGGACCAGGAAGAGCTTCATCCTCATTACTCTGCAACTGCAAAGAAATAGATTATTACCATTCTAAAAGATTACAACACAGCAGCATAGTCACACTTGAACATCACAGCAGTCTTAGATACTCAAAAGATGCAGCTCATGAGAGCCAATGTTAGAAAATGTGGTATGACCACGGGCCAGTGAATAAAATGACCTGATAACAGTTCTGGGTGGTTTTGACAGACAGATAGTCACACCCCAAACTCAATCCATTGGTTGAGTCAATGTTGCTATATCATGCCGTGTCGGGATGCTCAAACAAACAACAATTAGAGATTATTCTATTATCATTTACTAACTCTCATGTTGGATCAAACCCGTAAGACTTACTATCAACTGTAGAACATAAAAATATATATTTTATACAATGCTGGCATTCAAACAACATTGGACCAATTGACTTTCATTGTATGGTTAAAATAGAGACATTTTTCAAACTATCATCTTTTGTGTTTGAAAGAAGAATGTCAGTCATAACGGTTTGGAATGACATGAGGATGAGTTAGAAATTTAAATTTTGGGTGAACTATCCCTTTAAGTAGGGAAACAATCAACTTTTCAAGCATGCAAAAAAAAAATATATATATATATATATAGATATATATACAAATAAATCGAACCATTAATCGTACATTAATATTATAAAAGTATATTATTATTATTATTATTATGTCTTCATTAGTAATTTACAATTAATATTTAACTGTTCAATTAATTTATAATATATTATAATTTTACAGAAGGAACATTTGACTATGGTTTAAAAAATATTATAGCAAAAACAACTAGCCTAACTAATATTCTAAGCATTATTAAAGACAACTACACACTCAGTATTTAAAAAAGAACAATAAACACAACTGAACAAAGATACAACAGTTTTTTAAGGTTTTCATGTACTATTCAGATATATACACTGTAATAAAAAAAAAATAAAGAAAACAAGTAAAAATAACAGCACTTCATAAATAAAATATACATTACAAAATATAATTACAAAAGTTATTCACTCAAAAACGCAATTATAGAGACGGCAGTAGGAGTATTAGGCTGCTGTCACTTTAAGAGCCGCACGAATACAATATACTGTTACACGTGTTTACAACGCTTTTTTTGATCACTTAAGACATAACCAACTGTGTTTACAAGGCTATTTTGTACATATTTTTGAGAGTATTTGTCAGCTCAAGTGCAAAAAGACGTGGAAGGCAACTCTGTTTTGTATCGCGAACTATACAGTATGAGAGGCGGCTTTCTGTGCGCATGCTTTAAATGTGTGCATATACTATAGCATTTAAAACAGCATGTGGGTCTTTGTGCGCTTGAATGGTTTAAAGTCATATTAAAATATGATTTTTTTTGGAATATACATTTTCATTTTATAACACATATCTGATTCCAGACCTTAAGTATCTGGTTTCAGAATTGGAATCGATTTTTGATTCCCAAGTCTGCTATTAGGAATTAGATTCATGCTCCAACATAATCAAAGGCAAAACCATAATCCCCGGAAAATACTCCAGGCACTCCATGTTCCCTACTTATTTTTAGCTTTTAGTGTCATGACCCTCTGCTGTTTTTACAACAAAATGCACACAAAAGAAACTTTAGGGGAAACTTGGAGATGATTGTCAGCGTGAGAACTGGACAAGGGAAAGCAGGGAGGATTGTTTTGGTAAAGTGGAAGCAAGAGGAAACTGTACCTCCTCCATTTCAAAGGAGTCTCTGGGCTGGCCGAGCAGGTGGGCTATGTGTGGGTTGGGCAGCAGGTTGGATGGTTCTTTATCTGGGGCGGAAGTGATGGTGTTCTGGTGCTCGTGCTCTTCGAGTTCCGAATCTGTCGTGAGATCCCTCTCGTCAGAAACACGACTGATGCTCACCAGGACCGGGGAAAGTGGCGTGGCTTTGTCCAGAGCTGGTGACGGACTAGAGTGATCACCATTCGTCAACGTAGAGTCCTTAGCTAGAGGTTCTGGGATTTCTCCGTTGAGCGATGGCTCTGAGATACATTGCTGTGCTTCCTCGGTCACTGTTGCCAGAGATGAATCTTTTTTCCTAAAGACTTTCTGCTGTGGCTTGTGCTCGGTATCCGTCAGCCCGTCCCGTATGTCAGAGTTCACGCTCTCTGCGCTGTCAGCATCAGGCGCCGAAGGCTGTTTGGCCGGTCCCTCCGTTCCGGAGGCCATCAGGTTCTGTCTCGTAATGTTCCGTTTTAGAATTTTGGCCACATTCAGAGCCGAATTATTTCTTTTTATTGGAGGTGTTTTAACCTCTATTTCGCCGTTGCCGATTTTCTCCATGGGTCTTCCGGACACTTGAGAGTAGATTTCTGTCAAAACGTTTGCCACCGTAGCCAGTACTTCTGTTTGACGGAATCGACCTATAGAAAAAGGAGAGCAAACTTTAAATGATTTACTCAAGAAAAAAAAGGAACAATAGAAAGCACTTTTCAAATAGTGTTTCCCACATCTAGGGCCTATACCATGAAGCCGGTTTAGGTGGCTCGCCAGGTATGATTCAGTTTAGTTTGCGCCAACCCTGGGGTTTAGGCACCATGAAAATGGCTTGGCTATTTGCAGTGTTCATCACCAGGTTATGTTCCAGGTAAGAGTTTGCAAAACAAACTCGGACCAATCAGCTGTGAGCAAAGTGACACATATCTGACACGATAAAAGTCACTCTACTCCAAATTAAAGGTCACTACATAGCAAATTATTTTTAAAGACAAAATCTTCTGGCTTTTAGAAATGGCTATTTTGAATAATATATGGTAACACTTTATTTCGATAGTCACTTTAGACGTTCTAATTATAAGTAACTTTTCAACTACATGTCAAGTAACTCTCATTAGAATATTAGTATATTATCATAGACTGTCAGTAGACTGTTAGCTTATGGTTAGGTGTTAGGCTTTGGGTTAGGAGAATGAGTTTAGTTGTAGTCGCCGAGTTACTTATAGTCAGTTGAATGTCTGTTGGGGGACCAACAAAAAAAAGTGTTAGAAGATATTAAGCAGACAGTCTACTAATACTCTAATGACGGTTAGTTGACATGTAGTTGAAAAGTTACTTATAGTTAGTAGAATGTCTAAAGTGGACTGTCGAAATAAAGTGTTACCTAATATATTTGTATGATTTAGGAATTATTTATGTAATTATTATACCCTTAAACGATCTCACATGTACAATTTCAGTTCATCAATTGTTATTACGCCGATTTTAAATGAATATAAAGGTAATATAAATACACTATAAAAAGACTAAATGTGAGCTTAATGTTCAATTCTCTCTATACCTTTATCAACTGTATAAACTAACTTCACAACTACTTGCACTAATAGAGCAAGACCTTTAGTTTTAGTTGTCCTCTTTTCATAGACGGCTATTTTCTTCTTGCTGTGTAAATTTGTTTAAATTCTTAACATTTCAATACTTTTATTTAATAAATGAATTGCGCTGGTTCTCTCACGAGAAATTAATTTCAATGAGTTTTGAATGAGTTTCACTCTTTCTAAGCATATGATTGGCTGTTTGCTACTGATGTCACACCTAAACTCAGGTTGATGATCAGCATCATGGTACCAACAAAGCCTGGTTGGATTGGTTTGGTTTTGTCAACTCGAAACTAATCCTGCAAACCTGAGTTTGTTCAACTACCATCATGGTACAGGCCCCTGCTATTGTAAAAAATTAAAAAGTACAAAATAATAATATATTGTATTATATTTTGTAATAGTAAAGTACAATAAATAATGGACTGCAAAAATAATAAATTATAATATGAATTATATAAGACTTCAAATAACTGACAAATAAAAGTAATCTGTGAAACGGTTAAAACGCATTGTAAATTAGACAGAATTGACCACAGGAGTCATCATTCTGAACATGGGACAGAATTGACTCACTTTAACCACAGGTTAATCATGTCAGACTAACAATGAGTCAAGAATTGTTTCTGTGTATGACTGATTTTCTAATAAGAATGTTTAAAATGCTAAATTAATAAGGTTAGTTAACTCCAATATGAACAGTAAATAAGTAATTACAGTGCTTTGAGTTTATGCAAGTGAAGCGTGTAAAAAAAAAAAAGATAGGGCCTCTCGGTGCAAAAACAAGATCCGGTTAACTTTTCTGTGACAGTTTTGCGTCAATGTTTTTTATCAACATCAAGCTCGTCATTATGAATGACATAATGGGAAAAGATTTGACAATACTGCAGGCGTGTAATGGAATGATAACAAGTGATAACAAGCCAGTGATGTGTGGTGCTCAGAAATCAATCGTCTTCATTTATCTCCTGCAATGCAGCCAGGCCGTCTGAGTCAGCGTTCAGGAGCGGCTCGCAGGACATGTGCCAGAAAAAGAAAAGAGGAACAGAGAGTGTGGTTTTCTGTGAAAGAGGGACAAGCAAGTCCGATTCGAGATCACAGCCCCCGCATTTAGGGAGGCAGAAGCAAGAGTTATGCAAGAATAGACAATAAGACATGGGGGAACAAGTCCACAAAATGTGAATAAACATTCAAATCCACTACTTGGTCGAAATGCCCGCCTAGTGAGGTATGAGCATAAACGGTTGGTTAGTCTAGGTTGTGAAAGTGTCAAAATAACTGTTTACTACTGACCTAATAAAACTGTTGCTGTCTGTCCGTAATATCTATTACTTCTATTGTTTCCTTGTTGTTTATTAATACTGACAGCAATAATTGCTTGAATAATACCTTGTATGTTTAATAATAGTTGAATTGATAATCTGAATGTTTATTTTAAACGAATAGACCTAAATTAGAGTCTTTATTAACATTTATATTTTAATTAGGGCTGTCAAAGCGATTAATCGCATCCAAAATAAAAGTTTGTGTTTACATAATATATGTGGGTGCACTGTGTATAATTATTTTGCATATATATAAAAAACACACATGCATGTATATTTAAGAAAAAAATATTATTTATTTATAAAATATTTGTATTTATATATAATATAAATTACATATAAATCTATATACTGTACAGAATACACATGAAAATATTTCTTAAATATTTACATGTAAACACACATGTACATGTTAAATATATACATGTAAACTTATATTATGTAAACACAAACTTTTTATTTTGGATGCGATTAATGGCCATTAATCGTTTTGACAGCCCTAATTTTAATCTTTAAAGTTAAAGTGAACAATTTTCCGCACTTTCAGCACCATCAAATGGAATTGAAATCTGTTTATTAAAAAAAAAAAAAAAAACGAATTAATAAAATTGACAACTACATTCAAACAAAGCTGTTCAGATAATTATATTAAATATGACTATAATAAAACGTAAAATAAAAATTTCATGAATTGTATAGGGCTTCAACAAATAAACAAACAAATAAATAAAATGTTACATTAAAATGATTTACATAACTTATACTGTATATTCGTTGTTAACATTTATATTAACATTTTAATATTTAAAATGTAATGTGTACAATTTTCTGCACCATCAAATATAATTACAATTTGTTTGGGAGGGAGGGAGGGAGGGAGGGATGGATGGATGGATGGATGGATGGATGGATGGATGGATGGATGGATGGATGGATGGATGGATGGATGGATGGATGGATGGATGGATGGATGGATGGATGGATGGATGGATGGATGGATGGATGGATGGATGGATGGATGGATGGATGGATGGATGGATGGATGGATGGATGGATGGATGGATGGATGGATGGATGGATGGATGGATGGATGGATGGATGGATGGATGGATGGATGGATGGATGGATGGATGGATGGATGGATGGATGGATGGATGGATGGATGGATGGATGGATGGATGGATGGATGGATGGATGGATGGATGGATGGATGGATGGATGGATGGATGGATGGATGGATGGATGGATGGATGGATGGATGGATGGATGGATGGATGGATGGATGGATGGATGGATGGATGGATGGATGGATGGATGGATGGATGGATGGATGGATGGATGGATGGATGGATGGATGGATGGATGGATGGATGGATGGATGGATGGATGGATGGATGGATGGATGGATGGATGGATGGATGGATGGATGGATGGATGGATGGATGGATGGATGGATGGATGGATGGATGGATGGATGGATGGATGGATGGATGGATGGATGGATGGATGGATGGATGGATGGATGGATGGATGGATAGATAGATAGATAGATAGATAGATAGATAGATAGATAGATAGATAGATAGATAGATAGATGGATGGATGGACGGACGGATGGACGGATAGAATGATAGACAACTTCTGTAAAGTTATATCATAGCTTTTTGAGAGAAACTAAACATTACTCACTTTTTAATACAATTACAGGCTTTTATGATTCTTTTCTCGGTTTGGAAATACATAAAAGGGTGAGGATGGTATTTTCCCCCAACAGTTCCCAGCCAGACCAGCACTTACTAAAACTATGCAACAAAGCGAACCAAATGCAAATGCAGTGCACTCACGATCAACAAAACAGGCCTTATAACAGACTTCACACATCCCTACCCTCACCAAGGTTCTTCCTGTTCCGATGCTTTGTCTTGGCTCAGTGAGATTTATGCAAATGTAGGCCAACACAAAAGCTGGCACCGAGCTGGCACACAGGCCGAATCCTGATGTGAGCGGATGGCAAAATCACAGCCTGCTTGTCACTTTCTCTCCCCGTTGCCGTCTGTCTCTGCCTCTCATTTCTGTGCCCACGGAGGACAATGGCTTTGTTGTGCTCTACTTCGACCGAGTCTGAACAGCCTTCGCACACACAGCGAGTGTTGGAGGGTTAGGAGCTCAGTGTTTGGTTGAAGATATGGAGTAACTGAGAAACGTCCATGGATTAGATGTTCTGCAATGCGGTCTTAAAGACAAACACGCTTCCCTCCACCACAACTTCCCTCAACTCTTCTCTTGCTGTCTTTGTCCTACATCTTTATATAGCTAAATACTTGTATGCAGTGGCGTAAGACTGTCGAGTGTAAGCAATTCTTCCTTTTTTCTCTCTCTCGTCCCAGGATCGATAATGCAATTAAGGATAAATTGATATTAAAATCCTGGCTGATAATGATATCGATAGATATTTTCATGTTATGGTTGATAATTATATTAAAATTCTACACTATTTTGTCAAAATATAGGAATTAAAACAGATTTTTTAATCATTTTTGAAATGCTGGAAGTGAATTTAGGCATATATATATATATATATATATATATATGGACATTAATTTTATATTTAACAGTGTAATTAAATTATTCGTTTTTTAATGCACAATTAAATAATTGATGCCACTTATTAAAAAAAAATTTTGGTCAATAATGATACATCATTCATCCCTAAATTCAATTGCATGTCAGAAATATGCATTGAATTAAACCACATTAATAGACTAAAAGCAAACAAAACACAAGAACGTTTTCTGAAACATTACTGAGATTAAGAAAAGAAGACTTTGAAATACATAGGCATTCCAGATGCAAAAAAATATAGAAAATAACTTTAAAGTAGTTCGTAACGGTGCAATTATCACTTTCACTTGAGAGCAAGGAGCGAGCAAGTGGGAATTTTTGAAAACCTGGAGTGGAGTTACTGGGGAATGCTTTGCATGTGAGCCAAAAAGGAAAGTCATTTTAAAAAGCAGAGGAAGTTAAGTTATTTTAAAGATTTCTAAAACAAACATTTTTTTTATTTGCAAATGACATGCACGCTGAATTGTGCACAATAAACGTGCATTAAGAAGGTAAACAGTCTATTTTGACTTTATGTTGACTTAAAAGTTGTTCGGTTGCCTAGCTACAATGTTATTTCTAAGCATCAAGGCCATGCGAAACGAAACAATGATGTAATGATTATTTTCAGTAATGATAAATGTCACTACACCCTGCATGTAACATTTAATATTTCCCTCAATTAATCACCACGGGGGCAGAAATGCCATCAAACATGATAGATTCTGTTGAAAGCTCAGTTGACATACTTGTTAGGGCATAGTTTGGGTTCTCCAGCTCCATGCGTTGAATCTGGGCTCCCAGGTAAACCTTGATGTCGATGCCCTTGGCGCCAGAAGACGAGTTGAAGAAACGAGAAGGGATTTTTGAGGCGATGTCGGGCTCCTCCCGTCCAAAGCCGAGGTTGTATAAAATCTCCTCTGGATCCTCCTCATACAGGTCCAGCAGTTCCGAAACACTGCAGGAAAAACAACATCCGTGAAGACACAATACTGCATCAGCCAAATGATATTGCATTGAAACACTGCATATAAAGATCTTGCTAACACTTTACAATAAGGTTAACATTAGTTAACATGCATACAAACAACTCTGCATAAACCTTCTGTCAGAAGACACTTCAGCATAAGCATGGCTTACAGTTCAATGCCGCCACAAAAATGGACAAGTTTGCTGATTTTCAACCATCTTTGTATGCAGTAGTTGATACACACCTTATTTATTATAAAAAAAAATATTTTTATGATATGAGAGATGTATGAACTACTGCACAGTTACATAGGAAATAAGATGCCATGGAAAATTGTATTTCTTTCTATTTAGCATATATATATATATAAATATATTAGGGCTGTCAAACGATTATAAATATAAAAAAATGTATAAATATAAATACAGACACATGCATGTATATTTAAGAAAAAATATTTATATATAATATAAATTATATATAAATCTATATACAGTATATACATGAAAATATTTCTTAAATATATACAAGCATGTGTGTGTATTTATATATATATATATATATATATATATATATAAAATAATTATACACAGTGCACCCACATAAATTAAAAAAAAAAACTTTTATTTTGGATGCGATTAATCGCGATTAATTATTTGACAGCTCTAACATGTGTATGTTTGTATAAATAAATAAATAAATAAATAAAATAAAATAACAAATATATAATACTATATAATTAGTAATAGCTATTTAACTAGCCAGATATCATCCAATTAATTGGTCTATCACTAATCTGAAACATAAGTAAAAGTTATTTAAATATAGCCAGATTATCATTAACTGTAGTAAAAATTAAATTGAAATGATTATACATTTATTGTATTCAAACTCCTTGCCTAGTCACTGAGTTGTTGTGGATTCACAAGCACATAGGTTTTACATGTGTTAATAACTTTTACATTGTTGTAAAGTACCTGGACACTGTGGTGCTGCTCTTAGCAGAGCCTGTGGAGTTCATACTTCTGCCCTTCTGTTTGAACTGGCTCCTTTTGGCCTTGGCTGGCATTTCAAAGCTGGGGAAAGAAGACAGTCATCCACCTGTGACTAGACCAACAGAAGATGGGAACATTTTTGAAGTCCTGCTTACCCATTGGCCTCTGTTTTTGTGCTGCTGTTCTGGAGATGATTAGCTGTAAAGAGAAAGAAGAATATAGGCTTAACTGTGCTGGATTCCTACCGAATTTGATACCAAATTCCTCTCAAACCACCTGTCGACCTTTGACACAAGTGCAGTTAGCAAAAGCCCCGGCTGTCATTTTAGCATTGTGGAAATAGTCAGAATTTCTTTCTATTTATTTTACAAAAGAGCCTTATTTAACATAGTGATAATGTTAATTTCCAAAAGTGATTTATTCACCTGAGAACATCCACTCTGGACGACAATCCACTTTTCCTCAGCACTTAGAGCACAATGACAGAATTATATGTGCACACATCCTAACCTGCCAAGCGATTCGTGTTACAAATCACATTAGACACCAGGTTTTAGTTCACTAAAGAGGACAGGATTGAACACAGAGACGCTGAGGACATTAGCCAGAGATTTTCTGGACTGAAGCATCCTGGTTTGCATGCATTCATCCATCAGCCTCAGGTGTAAATGCTCAACCTCGAATTTCCCACAACTGCTGCTGCCTGATTCCTGTGCTTTAGTCAATAAGTGCGGATAGGAGCCGAGTCATTCAGTGGAACTAGTCTGGACTTGTTTCTTCACATACAGACACAGTGAGGGATGAAATCTGCTCGACTGCAGTTTCACAACGGCTTGTGGCAAGTCTGCAGAAAAATGTTTCTCCTCAACTTGTTGTGTTGTTTAAACTAGTCATTCTACAACTGACAAAATACACCCACACATAAAAAAGCATAATAACCAAGGGCATATATAGTATAATTGATGGCCCATTACACAAGCAAACAATGTAAGTGCTTTTCATACCATTAAAGGAGTAGTTCACTTTTAAAAAATCGTTTCCTGATAATTCACTCACCCCCATGTCATCCAAGATGTCCATGTCATTCTTTCTTCAGTCGAAAAGAAATTAAGGTTTTTGATGAAAACATTCCAGGATTTTTCCATATAATGGACTTCAATGGGAACCAAACGGTTCAAGGTCCAAAAGACAGTTTCAGTGCAAACTGCAAACTGTTCAAAGGGCTTTAAACGATTCCAGACGATGAATAAGGGTCTTATCAAGCGAAACGATCACTCATTTAAAAAAAAAAAGCAAAGTTTAAGTTTTATAAGCTCAAATGGTCACCTTGCTTTGTTCTGTGATGCGCGTTCGTGACTCTCCTGTTCGAACTCGTTTATCAAAACGAAGAATCTTTTTTTGTGTCATTTGGTTTATTCAACGAACTAAATGAATGAGTTGACTCTGGAAAAGATTCGTTCATTTTGATAAACGAGTTTGAACAGGATCACAAACGCGCATCATAGAACAGAGCAAGGCGACCAATTTGCACTGAAAGTGTCTTTTGGACCTTGAACCGTTTGGTTCCCATTGAAGTCCATTATATGGAGAAAAATCCTGGAATGTTTTCATCAAAAACCTTAATTTCTTTTCGACTAAAGAAAGAAAGACATGGACATCTTGGATGACATGGGGGTGAGTAAATTATCAGCAAAAGTTTTTTTAAAAGTGAACTACTCCTTTAATATTGTTTTTAAATTAATTTGTCATAAATATCGTTTCAATACTGTTGTTTTTTTTTTAAAACATTATTAAAGTTAAAGTAGCGCACACACAGGTTCCAAAGTTAACACTAACCAAGCAAAGACGTGCATGAGCCAAAATCAACAATACAGCCTTCTAAAAAATAATGTTTTCCACAGCAAAAAATCAAGGATGCCTACATTACATTTTTCCCTCCAGAAACAATTTAAAAAGTAAATATATCACATACATAGTGTATACATACACAATATTTACATTTTATTTTTAAATATATTAATAAAATGAAATAAAAATAAAATGTAATTTTATATAATATGAATTTTTTGAAAACACCATAAATAATGAAAAACGTATGGCCGATAAGCAAAATGTAAGGCTTGAAAATGTGCCATATTGGACCCTCAGTATGTAACAAACAAAAACAATCCACTTCCTAACTACACATTAGCATTAAATAGTTCCTCACCACAAATATTACCAAGCTAACATCAGACTTCTGCTACACCTCTGCCATGACATTGAGAACTAAAGTGGAATTAAAAGTGAGCCGCAAAGTCACTTTTATTATTTAAGCGTACCTCACATGGTCCATAAGGTGCACCATGAAACCAGAGATAAGTTACCTAATGTGCCAACACCAGTCTATCAACCAGAATATCACATACATGTGCGAGCATGTCACAGTCTCTCTTTAACAGCAACATAATCCAAATAGCAAGTAAACAATAAACGGCACAAAAACTGACAACAAACCCACTAGGTTTTAACAACAACAACACCACAGGAGGCCAGCAGTCATTCTTGTTTGTCAACCGGTTCATTAACCTCTAAGAACCTAAGTGGGATTCTTGGAATACTTCGGCACATTTCTCACAAAGGAGCACACTTGAGAGCAATTACATCTGATTGGGGGATAAAGTGGCCGAGTACTTACCCTCAGCTCCCAGGGACAGGTCATCTTCAAAGCTACAGCCATTCTTTAATGGCCCTGAAAAACAAAGAGAACAGCTTTCAGAGAGCAAACACTTCACCCTGACCGATCGCGACCAACAAGTGATCATTTCCCATTCTCTTCAACATAAAAAAAACACCCAAAGTACTTCAGAGCACAAATGTGACTACGGCTTGCACGCACTTAGAGATTAAGAGTAAATATTTACTCTTAAGTGCAATTGCCTTACCTACAAAGTTATCAGAAAGACTGACGATGCAGTTTCGAATGACCTGATCCATAACACATTATCTGGCTCTTGGCTTCAGTCCTGTATAGTGTTAATCCCAGAAGAACCGTTCATCTAATCAAGTAGGAGTGTGTGGGGGTCTGCTATTGGCCCCAAAGCAGCATACGTGTGCACGCGCATGTGTGTGCCAATGAATGTGCATGTGCGCTGGAGTGCACGGTGAGGTCTTGCTCCAAAGTTCACAAGGAGTGGTGGAGAAGAGAGTCAGCCAGCAGTTGAGTAACTTTTACAGTAAACCCGATCCCAGAACGTCAACGTGCAACTTATGTAAATGCAAATAAACGCATCACTTTTGGTCTGAAGGAGATAAACTCACCTCTGGACGGACTGCCGCTCTGTTCATCCAAAGAGGCCCCGAGAGGAGTCCTGTTGAAAGATCAATAACACGTCATATCCTCTCCTTACACTCGCCAGATCTCTCCCTAAAAACACGCTCAAACGTCCTTCCCTCCCGTGTTCGTTTCTTCGTACACACTGCAAAGCCCCGACACAGATTCTCTAGGCACTTACAAAACGCCGCCTTCGAAATCCCCTGCCACTTTCATCCAGACACCTGGAGATCCGAACGGCGTGAGAAAAAACACACACCGCGTACAACCGAGGCTAAGAATAGCTCACGCCATGTTTCACAACAGCAGCAGCACCACCGAAAGTCTTTCAGGCTCCGGATATCCAGCAAACTCTCGGCGGTAGAGACACTTACATTTCCTGTCAGCCTGTAGGAGGATGTCTGTCTCATGTGTGTTTAATGATAATGAGCAGGAATTGGGAATAGGACGAGCACAAGGTATTTTTATTGACCTAGTGTGTGGCACCGGGTTCAGCGGGGGAATTTGCACTAGTTCTGAGCATTTGATTAAATCAACTATGAAGGAATACAGTATATCACCCAAAAATAAAAAAATACGCTAATTATTGAAGTCTCAAATAACCTTCAGTAACACTTTATTTTACACTGTCCTCGTTACATGTAAACAGCAAATTATGCATAATTACAAGTAGCTAGCCCAAACCAAACCCTATTACTAACCCTAATCCTATACTAAGTACATGTCGGCTAGTTAATTATTATTACTCAGTATTTAAATGCATAATTACACTGGCACATGCACCTTAAAATAAAGTGTTACCAAACTTTCTATTCATCAACAAAGTTATTTTGAGCAGCAAATCAGCATATTAGAATGATTTCTGAAGGATCATGTGACAATGAAGAGTAACGATGCTGAAAACTCAGCTTTGCTATCACAGGAATAAATAACATTATAAAACATATTCAAATGGATATTAGTCACGTTAAATTTGTCATAATATTTCACAATATACTTGTTTAACTGAACGTTTCATCAAATAAATAGCTTTGGTGAGCCTTCTTTCAAAGAGTCTTCATTCAAAAACCTTTTTAAAAAAATATTACCAACCTCAAACTTAAAATGGTGTCATTATAATGGCCCATATCAAATGTGATCAAATGTTGGCTTATTTTTTCCCACTTTGGAACAGCAACATAACTTCATCAATGTGAATAATTCCAAACCTGTTAAAACCTTCACAAGCTTCTAAACTCAAAGATTCAGATTATTACGCAATCATTGACAACAAACGATTCTCAAGTCTTCAACAAAAAAAGTTGAGTAAATGACATTAAAATAGTAGTTCACTTACTCAAGTTAAAAAAAAATTGCTGATAATTTACTCACCCCCATGTCATCCAAGATGTCCATGTCATTCTTTCTTCAGTCGAAAAGAAATTAAGTTTTTGTTGAAAACATTCCAGGATTTTTCTCCATATAATGGACTTCAATGGGAACCAAAGGGTTCAAGGTCCAAAAGACAGTTTCAGTGCAAACTGTTCAAAGGGCTTTAAACGATTCCAGACGATGAATAAGGTTCTTATCAAGCGAAACGTTCACAGTTTAAGTTGTTCGTTTCGTTCGTTGAATGAACCAAATGACTCTGAAAAAGATTCTTCATTTTGATGAACGAGTTCGAAGAGGAGAGTCACGAACGCGCATCACAGAACAGAACAAGGTGACCATTTAAGCTTATAAAACTTAAACTTTGTTATTTATTTATTAAATGAGCGATCGTTTTGCGTGATAAGTCCCTTATTCATCGTCTGGAATCGTTTAAAGCCCTTTGAACAGTTCGCACTGAAACTGTCATTTGGACCTTGAACCGTTTGGTTCCCATTGAAGTCCATTATTTGGAGAAAAATCCTGGAATGTTTTCATCAAAAACCTTAATTTCTTGTCGACTGAAGAAAGAATGACATGCACATCTTGAATGACATGGGGGTGAGTAAATTATCAGCAAAAGTTTTTTTTCAAAAGTGAACTACTCCTTTAAGACAAATGTTTTTCAAATGTTCAAACAAACATGCAAGGCTTCCTTTTAGATCACGAGATGAAACGGCAGACAGGGACACGCACCAACAACTCTGGAATCTGGGTTTTGTTTTTCACGAGGAAGGTTTATGTTGGTCATGAGGGACGTATATCTACAAAGTAAATAAATGGCCCTTTCCTCTTGCGTTTCAGAGCTAAACAGTCGTGCATCTTAAAAAAACAAAACAGCCTGGCAGTACAGAGAGAAAGACTAAAAACTCTCTCAGGACAACTTCAGCATTAATGGGCCCCTACAGACCCAGAAAAGCCACCAAAAAAAAAACTTGCAGCACAAAGGACAATACTAAGTCCTCAAGTAAAGACTTTCCTGACTCTGGGAAGATCCCGGTCTATTCACAGAATTCTCTCAAATTTACAGCTTGTCAGAGACAGGAGACAGAATGCTTTTCTCTGCCAGAACGCATCTGAGCGATTTGTTTACTTACCGATTCACGTCACACCATGGCGTGTACACACATCTTTCTCACACTATTTGCATTTGTATTTTATGAACAGTGTTTTTTTAGGTAACTCACCTGCAGGTCCTGAGCCAGTTCTCTACTTGATTTGGATTAGGACCTGAGGAAAAAGAGAATACAAGTAACCGTTCCGTGTAATAACCAAATTAATTTCCCTAAAAGCAACATCAAACAAACAAATCTAACTGTGACGACGAACGTGGCACTCTCTGAACTACCACTGCAATTCCTAGTTTCCAAAAAAACTTTCTTTGCTCTTAATTGGTTTATCATGACTTGCATGGAGAATAAAATGCCAAGCCAAGCAGACAAACCTCATTATGACTTCCAGTAAACCTTCAAACACCCAAAAGATGTGTTGACAACTCCGATTCAAATGATAAAAACAAAATTCGTATGGTTTGCTATTCTGGTCTGCATTTAAATATCAGCCTAAATTTGCATTTTTTTTTTAGGTGTCCATTTATAAGAGTATTACTGGTATTTCTCCATATCGCTGAATTTTTATGGACAAATAAATGTTAACATTCACAAAATGCCAGCTTAATTCATGTAAAACTGGTAAAAAATGAAATAAAAACTGCTCTGTGAAATTTAAAGAGGCAATACAATCCATATCAAGCAAACAATGTTAAAATATTAATTATCAGTAATTGTGCATGTGCAATTAACATCCTTATTAGCAATGTACAAACTTAGCATATCAAAAGTATTGATTATTTAGAGATGAATTAATCCGTTTCTACAGAATCAAGAGTATTTAATAACATCTCTGGATGCAACTTACAAAAATATAGTTAATATCATAATTTTATTTCCAAGAATCAGTTCAAACTGTCCATATTCAATCAAATGATTTAAAATCAAGTATTTGTTTGCATCGCTTAATCTCTGCGTGATATACATTTTTGTGTGAGTTTTTTCATTTGTTAAACATTTACGCAACAATATACAATGGCAAATGCAGTTCATTACTATGTTCTTAAATTTAAACATACCTTCAATATTTTGACAAGATTTCTACTGTATGTTCTGCGTTTGGCTGTGCCAATCATTGCTTAATTGGTTGAAATGACAAATTTCTGAAAATTCAGCCCTAATACATTTTATTTAGGCGCCTTACATGACACCTTAAAGTAATAATTACAGCCTGGACACACTGGATACAAACATAAAAGCAATCGCATAAAAGCTTGCCTAATAAGATGGGTCTTAAGGCGTGATTTAAAAACAAGAAGACTTTCACGGTTTTGCACATCCTGTCGCAACAAGTTCCATAAATAAGGTGTGTGTGACTAAAGGACCCTTTAGATGTGGTGCGAGTCAAGAGTGAGTGCAGAAGATGATCTCAAAGTACAAGTAGAAGTGTAGATATGAAGAAGGTCAGATAAATATGAAGGTAACCACATAAACAAACAAACCCGAAATTGAATTGGCACCGTTATTCCACTTATAATGATAAAGAGTCAAGACTGTACCTGTCTCTGAAGCTGTCGAAGTCTTATCCTCCATAGGCTGTGCAGACAGCGGCTCCTCTGCTCCCTGGTCCTGAGACTCAGGAGCCTGCCAGGAGTCTCGGCTCTGAGCCCAGGCCCTCCTCTTGAAACTGGCAGGGGCGGACTCGCACTCCTCCATGTCCTTGGCTCGGACGGGAAACTACAGTGGGGGGCAGATCACCTGCACAAAAAGCAAAGAGGGACAGACTCAGCTCTGAATTGCACAACATCCAGGGCCTCATCTCTCTAAAGGGATTGGTGGCAGGTCCAAAGAAGAGTGATGTGACTGTGTTTTGTCATATGAAGCAGTCTTCCTTTACTGAACCAAGCCACATAAACCGAAACTTTGCACATATGCTCGTCTGAGCAAGAACACAAATGCATGAGCCGACATGTCTTTGATGCATTACTTGCACGTGAAGTTGGTGAAGGGTGTTAACTTAAAACAGAATGTGTAATAGACTAGGTGTCAGCACATTAAACAGCACCGTCTCCAATCAACACAGACTCTCAAAGACTAAACTGCATGCATAGTATAAATGGACGCAATCAAAAACAGACTCTGAAATTACATATATTATCCTAAGTGTGTATGACTTCCCACTTTCAAGAATGATTACAGTAATTCGCTGTAATTATTGCTGTACCCATAAACTCTAATAAATGTTTGCATGATGATAAATGTAAATCTGAAATCTACAGTTAGTATAATGCATGTGGAAAAATTGCATAAAAGTGCCTCTTTGAAAAAGACATGATTGGGCGTTTTTATTTTCTTTTTGTTTCAAATAGAGATCATGATTCTGAACAGAAAACTAAAAGTAACATGAATATTAAAGGGATAGTTCACTTTGAAATTAATTTTTGATATGTTTTAGGCGTCTTTGTTTCCACAGTATTTTAAATTTTGATAAATTCTAAGTTCTTATCTGTCAGTCATATAATGGAGGCCTATGGTCACCACCTCAAAGAGCATGCACAGAGAAGTCCAAATTAAATGCGTTTTAATGACTCGTTAATGTAAGTAGACATTGATGGCCTAAGACACGAAACGAGTGGTTTGTGTGAGAAAAAAAAACAAACAGTATTTATATCGTTTTTACCTCAGATCACTTGGATGTGGCTATAGTTACAAGAGGTAAAAACTATATAAATACTGTTCGTTTTACAATAAAACGATTGTTTCGTGTCTTGGGCCATCAATGTGTACTTACATTTACGAGTGGACCCCATATACCTCCATTATATGACTGACAGACAAGAATGGTTCGACCTAAAAATATCAAAATTGAAAATACTGTGGAAACAAAGACACATCTTGGATGCCCTTGAGGTAAGCTAAAACATATCAAAAATTAAGTTCAAAGTGAACTATCCCTTTAATTGCTGCAGTTGATTTAAAAAGTTGAATTAATTTGAATGAATTCTTTAAAACTGAATGAATGATTCAATGACTCCCTTATAAAGACTTCACTTGTTTCGTTGGTAGATGAATCTGCGTTTTTTGAACAAATATCTTGAGTGAATGATTCAATGACAAAACACATTTCACTTGTCGCCACCTACTGGTGTGACGACATAATCGATACAATATTGATTTGAAAGTTACTTTCAAAAGATCTATTTTGATCGCTAGAGCAGACATAGTGTTTATATCCGAAATATAAACTTTTATCAAGTACTTCTGTGATGATTCAAATCATTGTAACAAAATACAAATACATGAAAATTGCTCTCTCTGGCTCAGCGGCAGCGTGAAAGCAGATCTGAAAGTTCGCTGTGATCATACTTGTCAAAGGTTTAATAGACACAGGCGAACCGTTGCCATTTAAAATAAGATAGCGTGTGTTTGAAGCGAGATTGCAAACTTACGATTAAACATGCAGCTCTAACTCTAACAGTATTGGTGACATGTTGTTGTCCAATAACAGATTGTAGAGGTGTAGAATAGATGACACACTGGAGATTTAAATAACATAATCATCCGGACAGAGTCAGTCTAAATATCCTAAAGAGAATGTTTTTGCAATATAGATTTTATTATTTCTATTTTTTTTATGTATAAAAAATATCTTTAAAGAGTCTACAAAATGTGATAACCTAAGAACTAAACTGTTACATGGCCCAAGGCTCTCTCCAATAGGAATATGTTTTGCTTAGCAAGAACAAAAATTAGAGGGAACATTGCTTCCAGATATTACTGGAAAATCAAATAAGAGATGAAGGCCATGTGACGGCACTGGGACAACAAATAACCAGCATGAGAAACTAATAACATCTAGAGATTCCAAGGTTCCTGTCAATGCGGCGCAAACAAAGGGTGAAGGAGGGAGAGAAAGAGAGACGGGGGTGGGATGAGGAGGGTATTCGCTGGAATAGATGGTAGAAAGAAAATGTCAAAAAACAAGTTGAGCAGGAAATGTCTGTTTAGTTGAAAGATTACAAGCTGGTGCGGAGTCATTTCCTGTTTTAGGTCTGGCACTTTATGAAGGAACAGATGAGCCTGACCAAATGGGATGGATTTATAATTCAGCGGTCTGATCTCCCACAATTCACACACTGCTATTAATAGCATGCGTCTATTTTAAGACTGATCATAGAAGTATGACAAATGAAATCTTGTTAGCCAGCACAACCACCTCATTTTATTGTCAAAGTTTATTAAGGAAACAGATCAACATTAGGGAATATACCTGCCTTCCGAAAGTTATTAATCTACAACCAGGAGGCATGAGCAAAATCCAAGGGGGCCTTTAAATATTAAAATACACTGAAAAAAAAAATCACAAGTCTTGGAAGACCAGGATATATGATGTAGCCTAAATTTTACATTTGATATATACAGTATTTGTATAATGAATATACATTTTAATAGTTATGACAAGCTTTAAAATATTTTAATGGGTAGAAATTGTAAGTCATATACAGAAAATCACATTCAATAATTAGCAGGGTCACTAAAGTAAGATGCAGCTTCTCAAACTTCTCCAAATTGAATTATTTTAAAATGATTTAATATTTTGATACTATAATACTTGATGTAATATGTGTGTATACTATATTTTAGTTTTACAGAAAGTTACATTAAGCCAATAAATTAAATTAAATCAAAACTAGGGCAATTTGTTTAATTCTATTTATTTTAATTTAATAAAAAGAAAAACTGGACCATGGAAAACAAAAACGGCTGTGACCTACAGTCATAGTCTATCTCAAAATAGAGAGATCAGGTCTCATATCACCATAAAGAGGTTTATTTTGCGATAACGTCAGGCTAATCTTACATTCATCTCATTGCATGACATGGATCCATTAAAAACTAGATAAAATTTCAACTCAAATCAATATGGCTGTCAATATGGAGTCAACTACTTTTCAAAATCAGTAATAAAATTGTTTAGCAGTCTTCAAACAATCAATATTTGACTGAAAACTCTTGCAAACAAACAATCACAACCAAGTATTCCACACACGCATGTCCTAATAGTGTAGAATATGTACTAGGTTGATTAAAAAGGCCTAAACAGTGTCTCATTTTTAGCTGCATATCTGTTCACATGTTGACATCTCTTCAGAGGTTGTTATTTTTGGACTCCAATGACAGAATTGATGTCAAGTCAACTTGGAGAAAGTTAAAAGGAAGCAAGCGGTGTCCTTCAGTATGTAGACTCCCTAAAAAACATGCCAAACACCCCGTTTCTCATTAAAAACAACACACAATGATTAATTACTACATTAGCACACAAATAAACCTTCTCCAATGTCGTGTTAAACACAAACATGAGTCCTAAAAACAGTTTGATACACAGCCAAAAGTAGTATCAAAACAGTCAAGAATGTTGATAGAGACTTTTGTGCTCTCTTTATTAAATCTGTCAATAACCCATGTGACAGCAGCCACATATGAGGACGTGGTCCATTCCCCTTTCACAAACAGCGTAGTTGTTTAATTCCATAAACACAGCAGAACTCGTGCTCTCCGCTCCATTTTGGACCGGCGATTTGTAAACAGTTACACACTCTGCTTTAAATGGGTAGAGCCTTGGGGAAGAAGGATGGGGAAAGCAGCGACTTAACATAAATAAGCGCTACTAAGCAACATCAAGCATGCGGCATATCCACCAATCACAGAACAGATGCAGTATGCTAAATAGGGGAAAACATTTACAGAAAAACCCACACACATCCAAGAGTAAACCAAATGTTCAAGATTCCCAGGCAATCCAGCTGTGTTTTTGTTATGAACCTTGCATTATATAAGATATTTGCATTAACTTGACTGTTTACAGACAGCATGAAATGAAAGTAAAAGGTTTAGTTCACCCAAATAATTAATGACAGAATTAATTACTCGTATCAAACACGTAAGACTTTTGTTCATCTTCGGAACACAAATGAAGATCTTATTGATGAAATCTGAGAGCTTTATGTCCCTTCACTGACCACCACTTTGACGCTTAAAGGAATACTTCACCTCTGGAAAATTAATGTGTATTTAAAATGGGTAATGTAGATGAAATGTGAAATTATTTTTGAATTTGGAGCTTTCTAGACTGAGAAAAGCCAGAAAATGTGTTTTTGGCTTATGAGGATAAAGACAACAACTCCCAGAATGCACTTGCTTCACTGCCCTAGGAGGCCACGCCTACCGGTAACAGAGTGCAGTAGTTAAACAACAAGTCTTGGCTAATGTTACTAGTGAGTCTCAGTGATGAGTCTGCCCGAAAATGTGTTTCGAGATCACCCAAAATGTCTGGGATTCGGTTATTGCGTTCAACAGTCGCCATTCATCATGTTTACTGTGGCGAGCGGGACGAGTGAGGGCCGCGCGAGGCCGGTGGCGTGATTACCGATGAGTGACACTTGTGAAACGCACCGCTCTCGTATCTCTCACAGAGACGCGGGAATTTTCTTAGCAATGTTAAAACGCAAATCAACCGATCACTTGTTTAGCATTTATGTAAACACTACATTCAGATTCACCAATCGGAATGAATTCAGTTAGATTGAAACAAAAGGCGTGCATGTAAACAATAAATGTTGAATCCCGGACATCGATGGCCGGACATGTCCGGGAAAAAGAGGATGGTAGCCCCTATACTCAGCTTTCTCCACAGAACAAGAGCCTGCTAGCTTAGCTTCCAAAAAAAGATGGCCGACACTACGTATGTGTTCATTCTGTGAGTGAGATCGCCCTCTATGGGCGGGTTGAGAACATGCGGGGCAGCCCCTACTACTGACTGTAGTCTTTAGCCTCTGGCCAAAAAATCCTCTGATGACACAAAATGATGATTTTTGCATCATCAGAGGTTTTTTTTCAGACAAAAAAATACATAAATCTCTCGTCTCAGGGGGATATGAGGGTGGAAAGCACATAATTTGAAAATACTACAGGTTTTCTAATACAAAGCTTAATGCTAAATCCTGAAGTATCCATTTAAGTTCATAAAGAGATTTTAAAAATATAGATTTCTTCAAAAAAGATTTTGTTTGTGTTCTTCATTTGTGTTCTGAAGATGAACAAAAGTCTTACAGGTTTGGAACTACATGAGGGTGAGTAATAATGACAGAATTTTTGGGTGAACTATCTCTTTAATTCATCCTATTATCTACAGAGCATGTTTTTTTTTTTTTTTTTTTTAAAAAGACCTTGTAATGTTTAATCAAAATGTCATAACTGGACCTTCCAGTGAAACTGACACTTCTTTCTGGTGACACTTGCAGGACTCCAATCATTTGGTTGCTTAAACCCTGCTTCTGCAAGCTCATGTTTTTTCTGCCTTGTCATAACTCTTGTTATGAGTGAACAGACTTAAAGATGAGGGGGGAAAAAGGTGATAAAACCCATATCCTGTTCTGTTAAAGCAGAAAAACCACTCCAAACCAAAAGAGTCTATGAAAAATGGCTGGATGTCAGAGCTAGACCTGTGAAAAAAATCAGTGACCTCCTCAATTCCATTGAATAAACACGCTGTCGCTATCATACTTCACTATTCTCAAACCAGTCAACAAAAGCTTGTTCGGCTGAAAATTCCTTGAAAAACAATGACTATTTTTAAAATGCTGCATGCACCCCACACATGCTCTCGCTATGACCTCCTTCTGTTGAACTGAGGACGTCCCAGTTCCCACATCTCATTCCAGATCTGACCGGTTGCTTTTTGTCTCCGTCCCCACGTCCCAAAGGCCCCAAACAAAAACAGGCCCGGGGCTCCAAGTCAATCAGGCACAAACAACAGCACGAAGCGAAACATCCCACAAATGCATCATGCTTACACAAACTAGTGATTAAGAACACATCCGGTCCAAACAGGCTGATTCTTAGTAGGACTGGGCGATTTATTGAATATTCAGGATAACTTCACTGGAAATATCAAATTAAACATGAATATTTATTTATGTTTCCAGAGGACAGCATCAGGTCAGACTAATCTTGTCTCACAAGTATGAACGCATTAAGAAATATTCATTATTAGTGCTTTAAGTTAAACATGAAGGTGAATTACATAATATATGCATCACTAGGAGGATCATCAAATGGAATTGCAAAAATAATGAATTATAAACTAATACCATCTCCGACTGGATGAACAAACAGATAATCCAACTCCAAGATCACATCACTGGGTGTTGCATCTGACTAATGAAAATTATTCTTCAAGTGGTTAAAACATGTCTCGGTTATTACTTCTTTCTTGCATTAAAGACTTCAAATCTACTTTGTTTGGTTAAAATTATGGTTCCAGCTCTAATGCCTAAATACTGAAATATATTTCATTAAACGTAGCCAAAATGGCTGAAAAACATTATTGTTTTTAGAAATTTCACTTAGGCATAATTCTCAGCTATTTTAACCTTTAAGAGGAGCTTAATCCATTTTTACAGACACGAAGCTAAAACAATATACTAGTGAGGAAAACACAACCGATTTTAAGATAGAGTGGCCAGTGACCTGAAAGAAATGTTATTTTGCAACCATCCAGTGATGTCAGGAGCTTTAAAGCAGAACGAGATAAGCCTTACCCAGCAAGCAGCTCTTTTTGAACCACACCTGCAATGTTTTCTTCCCAAAATAGAAACACAATATCCAGTCTGCGCCAGTGCCTTGGTGAATTGCCACCCTCAATGACCTTTGGTATTGGCTCTAGACACAAGCCCTAGTATGTGAAATAACATGGCATTCTGTTGAAGTCCTCCATTGTGATATTGTTCTATGAAAAGAAAAGGTTATTCTGTAGCCCTCCCATAAGTCCCTTAAGGGTGAAAAGTGCTGCTGTTGACAATATTTTAGGGCCAAATATAACTGTAGTACACCTAAAACAAAACAATCATGTATTGTTCATGCTCAGCATTTCCAAACCGATAACGCTCCATACCTTTGTAAATATCACCAGAAGATCAATGTCCGCATGCTGTGAACCATCAGATTTCTCTCTGAGGAATGCAAATATGGACAATGGTAAGCTAAGAGCCACAATTCAAAGGGATGCTATGCACAAACTGTAAAAAAATATATTCAAATCCAAACATCTCAAATATATATATATATATATATATATATATATTTTTTTTTTTACATCAGGAACCTACACTCACCTAAAGGATTATTAGGAACACCAGTTCAATTTCTCATTAATGCAATTATCTAATCAACTTTTTGACATTTGTGAATCGATTCAGAATCGTCCACGTTCCCATCGTGATTTTTTTCCCCCCACCCCTATCAGTTACTAGGATTTTCACGCACAACAATTTCTAGGGTTTACAAACAATGGTGTGAAAAGGGAAAAACATCCAGTATGCGATAGTCCTGTGGGCAAAAATGCCTTGTTGATGCTAGAGGTCAGAGGAGAATGGGCCGAATGATTCAAGCAACTCGTTACAACCGAGGTATGCAGCCAAGCATTTGTGAAGCCACAACATGCACAACCTTGAGGTGGATGGGCTACAAAAGCAGAAGACCCCACCAGGTACCACTCATCTGCACTACAAATAGGACAAAGAGGCTACAATTTGCAAGAGCTCACCAAAATTGGTTGTCTGGTCTGATGAGTCTCGAGTTCTGTTGAGACATTCAGATGGTAGAGTCAGAATTTGGCGTAAACAGAATGAGAACATGGATCCATCATGCCTTGTTACCACTGTGCAGGCTGGTGGTGGTGGTGTAATGGTGTGGGGGATGTTTTCTTGGCACACTTTAGGCCTCTTAGTGCCAATTGGGCATCGTTTAAATGCCACGGCCTACCTGAGCATTGTTTCTGACCATGTCCAATCCTTTTATATCCACCATGTACTCATCCTCTGATAAGGACAATGCATCACAAAGCTCAAATCATTTGCAATTGGTTTCTTGAACATGACAATGAGTTCACTGTACTAAAATGGCCCCCATAGTCACCCGATCTCAACCCAATAGAGAATCTTTGGGATTTGGTGGAACGGGAGCTTCGTGCCCTGGATGTGCATCCCACAAATCTCCATCAAATGCAAAATGCTATTCTATCAATATGGGCCAACATTTCTAAAGAATGCTTTCAGCACCTTGTTGAATCAATGCCACGTAGAATTAAGGCAGTTCTGAAGGCGAAAGGGGGTGAAACACAGTATTAGTATTGTGTTCCTAATAATCCTTTAGGGTCTTCCATGTGCCGTCTAAATATCACAACATCCAAATATAGGCATCAAAAATGAATGTCACTTATGCAATGCAGACAGAAATAGGCTACATGAAACATAACTAAAACTTAAAACTACCTAAATGCTTTTAGCTTCAAAAGAGATTCCAGAATATCTCTTTGTTATTCAACCAGAAAAGTGTTCACCGGAGGACTAAAGTCTAAACATCAATCTCTTCTGAGAATGTGATGTTCCTGTTTTGAGCATGTGACACTGTGCTTATAGTAATGGCACTTTGGGTAATTCTCCTCTCTCTGCTTACACTTGAGTCTTTTTCCACTTGTCTTCTGACAGCGAGTGAGAAGATGGACTGAGACAATAAATTAAGACACTATCAAACTCAGTGTGTCCCCAAGAGCCAGAGCAGCTGGAAGTTTCACAGGCAAAAAAATCACTTTCTTAATCAGTATGTTTGCCTTGTTCCCCAGTACAAATATTTAAACGTCTTTGAAACAAGATAAAGGAAAAAGTAACACTACTATTAAAGGCTGAGTTCACCCAAAAATGAAAGTTATCCTATAATTTACTCACCCTCAAGCCATCCTACAGGTATATATATATATATATATATATATATATATATATATATAAATTATGGGACAATTTTTGGGTGAACCCTTTAAATTATTTTTAGCTGTTTATTTTTCTTTATTTTTAATTTCATTTCATTTATATTTAATTTCTTTATTTTTTCTTTGCTATTCACCTTTATTAATGCACACACACTTTCATAATGGTTCTCTTAAAGTGCTAGTGGACGAGAGCAAAAACATATCATGCAGTCCAGTTATCACATGTAGCAATCCTCAAATGTTTCTGCTTCAAGATCCATTATACTTTCAACATTAAGTGGCGACCCAACAAATTACCGTAACTGTTTGTGATACTCAGGTCAACAAATTGAAGTTTATAAACATTTATTTTACCTTGCACAGTTTTGTACATTTTCTTGGACAAGGTCAGGCACCTAACTAATTTGTCTAGTTTCTAACAAGCAACATGTGGATTATCATCAAAAGTGATTGCTATCATAACTATTCCCCATATATCAGTGCAGAAAATACATACACTTCCACCCGGACCTGCTCATTTTCCCTGTTAGCTTAATGAAACATGTTTGTAATAGCAAGAGGCAGATTAAAACCCTTTCTTTCTACACACACTGATTAATGTTTTTTTTTTTTTTGTAAGTGTCTGCTCTATGGCACACTTTGTATTCTAGACACTGGGTTTCCTGAAGCTTGCAAGAGAGCAAGGGTAAAATGAGACAGAACAGGGTGCCAGGGTAACGCACAAGGTCAAACAAACCATTTGATGGATCTTGATACTTTATAAGTGGCAAAAGCAACAGTACATTCTGTCACAGCTACTCTACCACCCAAGAAGAGATGGAGATGTGTGGGACGTGATCCGCGTTTAGAGGCCGGATGATGTAACTTAATTACACAATCAACACACAGCATCTACAAAGCAGTGAAGTTGGGTAGATTATCTTAGACCTAAATAACATACCTCAAAGTGTGTGTAAACCACTGTTGACATGCTACTTATGGCAAAAATGTAGCAAAACAACATTGTTTCTTAACAGTTATACCTGGTACGTTAATGACTGGTTAAGTACTTCTAGGAACTATGTGAACAACCAAGTCAGTAACTAAACTGATTTAAGTCAGTGTCACATAATAGCATAATTTGTGGTCTAATATGATGCAAGCAGTGTTGGGTAAGTTTCTCTAAAAAAGTAATTTATTACTAGTTACCTCAGTGTAATAGGATTACTGTACTAATTACTCTCTCTAAAAAGTATTTAATTACTTTTAAAATCCCATATCAATCTCAACCAGCTGAATAATGCAAGGATAGACATGAATCTGTTTTAATTCTTTCAAATAAATACTATAAAATTGCATGAATTATCCTTAAAGGGATACTCCACTTTTTTTGGAAATAGGCTCATTTTACAACTCCCCCAGAATTAAACAGTTGAGTTTTACCGTTTTCGAATCCATTCAGCCGATTTTCTGATTTTTGGAAGAATATCAGTAACCAGACAGTTTCTGGTCTCATTAACTTTCATAGTAGGAAAAAATATATACAATGGAAGTCAATGAGACCATCTGTTTACTGATATTCTTCTAAATATCATAAAATCGGCTGAATATATTCGAAAACGCTAAAACCCAACTGTTTAACTCTAGGGAAGTGGTAAAATGAGCCTATTTCCAAAAAAAGTGGAGTATCCCTTTAAACTGACCAAGGTGGAGAAGGTTACATTATAAAAACATACTTTTTAACATCAGATAATACATTTTGATGTTAAACCCACTATTGTTTTATGTCTGATCTCGTGACATTTCACACTTTTTCATACATATTTTACAATAATTCATACGAATTTGTACGAGTGCGGTCATACGATTTAGACACCTCATAAAATGCATACGAATCTCTGTGAGATTGGATTGATCTATACACAGTATTTACCTCAATTACATCAGAAGTAACTGCAGTTAAATTACAGATAAATGAAGAGTAATCCCTTACTTTACATTTTCAAGGGAAAAGTAATTAAATTACAGTAACTAATTACTTAGTAATTAGTTACACCCAACACTGGAAGCAAGTAATGACATGGACCTCAAGACACGTCAAGAATGATTCAAACCAATAACTAACATGTTTTTGAGTGATTCATTAAATAGAATTAGCTCATAGTTCATGAGACGGACTTCATACAATGACGAGATCCCAATAGAACGATGAAGAAAACTCAAAATAGTGGTGAAAGGAGTCATGAAAAGACATTGTTCCGGAATTTTATAATCCTAATAGTTTCCTTATTTTAAAGTTGCATCAGATCTGAAACACTACAATCGTCCAAAATAAAGACAACTAGAGGCAGAATAGAACAGCAACATACAAAATACTGATTATAAAAATAGGCTCCTCATCGGCTAGGCTGCCTGTTTGTTAAAGATCCAGACACAGAGACACACCATGTACCAGCATTATGATAAAACCGTTTAATCATTAGCCTGAACAAGGTCAGCGGTTCCCAGGGTTTCAATTTGCGCAGTGTGAAACAAACATATGGAGCGTCAAGGGTGTTACCATGAGCATGGTAGTTTATCAGACACTGCGATTCAGTCTGGAACAGGTGAGGCTCCGATTTCATACCTGGTGGAAATATCCAACTCTCATCAAAGCCTTAGTGAATAATAATAATAATAATCCATTTTATTCTTTCATACCATTACAAATGCAGGCACACACACTCTTTGTGATGAATACTAACATTGGACCCAGAGGAGGGCTGGCTGGAATCCCAAGGCCTCAGCTAAGGATCTGATTATGGAAGAAATATGGAAAGCAATAGGAAGGAGTTGATGAGAAAAACCAATGCAAGATCCATCAGACCGCCACGTTTCTTCAGAACAGCACTGTAAACATCTCAGCACAGGGTCCTGATGGATTATGAGCACACGGCTCTTCACTCCAACTCCTCTTAGACTCCCTGCTTAATTCAGAACGCGGAATTGCCTACAGCATTGCCAGAAGTAGTGAATATTTAATGACGGCACTTTCACATGAATTTCAAGGGAGAGGTGGGGGGATACAAATGTCAAATAGCTTAAAATGTCATGATAAAACTCTAAATTATGATTAGATGAGTCATTTTAAAGTCAATGGAAAACGTAGATAAACTCACACCTGTGAACTCTGTGCTTTATTAACGTTTAAAGGTGGTAAAAGGTTTACAGTTAGGTTATTAAAGTATATTACATTTTTTTATTACTATTAATAAACACATTTATTTAACATTGGTGTTTCTTAATCACATTAATGGGAATGTTTACCCAAATAAATGTTTCATTTCTGTCCAAACTATTGGCTTTCATTATATGGACAAAAAACAAAAGCAGATATTTTTCGAAACATCTTTTGTGTCCGACAGAAGAAGTAAAGTCATACAGATTTTGAACAATATGAGGCGAGTAAATGATAAAAGAATTTTCATTTTTGGGTGTACTATCCCCTTTAATGCAATCACATTTTATAAAAGTAATAACCAGTTAAAGCTGTGCATTATACTCTGATTTTCCCAGAGCAAAGGGATAACATTGACTGTTTTTGCTTTAGCAAGCATGACTAGCCTAAGGGCTTAAAGCTTTTGAGACCAGGTAAACTAGTTATTTTTCAAAAAAATGTATCATCTGTCAAGCTTTGAGGTCATGTGGTAAAACGAAAAGTTGACAACATTAAAGGACAAGTTCGGTATTTTACACTTGCCCTGTTTTAAGAACGTTTCTCATTAAATAGAACGGTTAAGATTGGAATTTGGACACATGCTGCTGGCCTGAGAATTTTCGGGCTTGTGTAGTTTACATTTACATTTATTCATTTAGCTGACGCTTTTATCCAAAGCTACTTACAATTGCTATATATGTCAGAGGTTGCACGCCTCTGGAGCAACTAGGGGTTAAGTGTCTTGCTCAGGGACACATTGGTGTCTCACAGTGGATTCGAACCCGGGTCTCTCACACCAAAGGCATGTGTCTTATGCACTGCTCCAACAGGTTCATATCTAAAAAACGATTTCTTTATAAGCAAATATCTCCCTTTGAAATCATAAACAACCACCTCTTTATTCCTGTAATGCAAAGCTAAATTTTCAGCATCATCATTGTGGAAAACAATGCAAAAAAAAAAAATCCTGAAATTTTTTTGTTCAGGATTCTTTGATGAATAGAAAGTTGAAAAGAACAGAATTTATTTGAAATCTTTTGTAACATAAAAGTCTTTACTGTCACTTCTGAACAAATGAGTCCATCCTTGCTGAATAAAAGCACAAAATCTGACCCCAAAACTTTAAATGGTTGCTTATATGTATTTATAAAAGAACAGCAAAATCGACCAAAAATATTGACTCATGACCGTGTTATTTTATTTTTTAGCTCTCCAGAATAACAATATCTCTCCCTCTGCATCTGACTAGCTATAGCAAGTAGTAAACCATGGTAAATCACCTATTTGGCCATTAAAAAAAACTAAAAAAAAAAAACTTATTTTGTTTTAAGAAGAAAAGAAAACTGTGCTTGTCGCCATATCATTTTGTGGGGTTTCTAAAGTATTTACTGAATCCTCATCTTACAATTATTGTGAGAGTAATGTAGACTGTACAACACAACAGCGTCACTTCCCTCAAGTCTCTTTGAAGCATTTCTCTTGAGATTTCAATAAGCCGTGTCTGTTTCAGGCCCCTAGCTGAATTCATTTCCTGTGGACAAAGACTCCGATAGCCATTCACATTAGCCACACAGGACCTTTACTTGTTTTTCTGCCCTGTACATAAAAATGACCAATTTAGGACAACCTTCTCCTGAAAAAAATCCATTTATAAGATGCTTAAGCGTGAAGCAGATGACTGCTAAAACGCATCAGAAAATCTCCTAACCTGCTTCAGTCTCAATCTTGCCAAGCGTTACACACTTCCGTCTTCATGTAAGGAATAATGAACATCCAACAGGTTGTTATCGCAGATCACATGACTCTGTGGAATACTTGATTCTGATTGGTCTATTATGATTCGTGCCATCCAGCGGTATGCTATTCCCAGTAAAAACTGATAACGCAGGCTCATCCGGGGTAACTGAAGTCAGCACTATATATGCTTGCAAGGAAGTTGTGCATTTGGCAAGCTGATAAAAATATTAAAACTCAAATTCGGAGATCGTGGACTCGCTCGGTCTTGATTCATACAAATGCAGCTGCTGCCAATTTGTAGGGCTTTGAAACGATTAATCGCATCCAAAATAAAAGTTTGTGTTTATATAATTTATGAGTGTGTAGTGTGTATAATTATTTTGTATACATAAATAAAACACATGCATGTATATATTTAAGAAATATTTGCATGTATATACTTTACACAAAATGAATATTATACATAAACATAAATATTTTATATATTAATAACACATTTTTCTTAAATATATACATGCATATGCATGTATTTATAGATACAAAATAATTATACATACTACACACATGTTATGCAAACAAAAACTTTTATTTTGGATGCGATTAATCGCGATTAATCGTTTCACAGCCCTACCAATTTGCAATGATTATCTTGTACAATGTAGTCCATAAAACAATCTCCGCGCCACACATCAGGGTACTGATCACATGCCGGGGTTTATTCTGCGATAACAACCGGCTGGATGTACATTATACCACTTATTACACGGCTACTTGCCAAATAAGTAAATAATTAGACTAAATATCGACTTGTTGAAATCTTTAAAAAGTCTATATACGCAAAGAAAGCAGTTGCTAGTAAGCGGCATGTTGAACATTTAAGTGATACGTTACAGTGATGTCACTTAATACATTTCACCACATAAATAATTATGGGTATAAGAGATTGATTGCTTTGAGATTAAACTTTAAAATCTTACCTGTTTGTTATCTTATAATCCATTACAGTAACAGTGCACAAAACAATCGTTACAAAATGGCACCGGCTGTGTCATTTGTGCAAGTCCGCGATACCCTGGTGACATAGTTAAATAATTGTGCACAAAATATTGATTTAAGTTTGAATATTTTATAAGCACACCAAACGCGAAACTTCCATGAATAAAAAAACGTTCCTAGCAAGCATAGATGAGCCTGTGCTATCAGTTTTTACCGGTCATTATCAGGTAATGACATTCCGCTGGATGGCGCGATTGACCAATCAGAATCAAGTATTCCACAGAGCCGTGTAATAAGTAACTATAACACAGCATCAACGGCAGTATGCACGTAGCAACTGTTTTGCATGGGAATAATGGAGTAAAATTGTACTTTGGATGCGAAACGGTAGGCATTAAGCCAAACTAATCAGGATGGCATCTAGACCAGGGAAGGAAACGTAATGAAATGGTTCTCTTTAATATAATCTAACTTCCTATTGTAAATAACAGTCCTTTGCTAGGGAAACAGAGCCACACCTTTTGTTTAGTTAGCGTGACACATTTTCCACGAAAAGCAACTCGAGACTTGTTAACACAAAAACTCGGCTTACTTTCAACCACTACTGCTGATTTTTCTTGTTAAAGAGATAGCTCACCTAAATGGAAATTCTACAGATTGCAATGCAGCAAGTTTGAATAACACAACCGCAAATGGGATTTGAGAGCTTTTACAGTCAATAACAGCTTAAATTTCAGTTTATTCCCACCACTAAGCCATCAACAGGAGAGAAAAACTGATTTCTTTCAATTTTGGGAGAACTTTTCCTTAAAGAAGGTGTTTACACGGTCTTTACCCGTGGAAGGAATGCGGTAAATCATGCGACAACACGGATTCACCCGTGTTATCTCTGCAAATACACACTTGCGCTCTCATTTGATCAAACACACTCTTTCACGCACACATACGTCAGCTGTGTTTACACCCGACCAATGTTATCTGAAGACACCCAGAAGACAGTCCACAGCCCTGACTTTTATGTTTGCATAGAACACAGCTGCCCTACTTGCAGTAAAACTTTGGAAAAGTCACGAACATGAGAGAGTGGAATGAACTTTAAAATGAGACTTGAGAGGCTAAAACTAGGAACAATGACAATGGTTAAGAGCACTAAAACTTCAGATCAGTCTAAACTGGTGGTTCTCAAACTGCTGTCAGTGAAGCACTAGTGGTCCTTAAAAGATCCCAAGAGGTCTGCAAGATGATGGGCGATTAAAAATAATAATAATTATAAGAAACTGTTCACAAGTTTAGGGTTAGTAGGGTTTTTTTGTAACATTTTTCAAAGAAATACCTTATGCTGCACGATTAGGGGTGTTACAATATATCGTGCCATAATATATCGCAATACAAAAAATGCAAAAATACGTATCGTGGATAGTGACAATATGTGTCGTGGATAGAAATTACTGTGTGTGAGAGAAAAAATTCAAGTTTTCAGAGTTTTAGTGTCAGTGCTACATTAAACTACTATACAGAAATGTTGATTACAATGTATAATAATGCAATGGTTGAATATTTGTGGGTCCTGATAATGCCAAATGACTTATATAGCTTGACCAGTAAAAAGTGTTCAACATTATTTTAAATATATTAAATTTATCTAGTCAGAAAAAGTGCAAGCATATTCGTCTAAAATAATTATGTATTTTCAGCTTCAGAGTCATGAATATTGTTATTCTGGTGTCACCATTGTCCTTGGGTTACAAGCACCAAGTCCAAGCCGGTTCATACACCCACAGTGTAATATCAAAGTTAGCATTTTAATTCAACAGTACATTTTTCGTTAACCTTTTATCATATGTCTTAGAGTATCGCAGTAATTTCGTATCGTGAGTACAGTATCATGATATGTATCGAATCGTGACATGAGGGTATCGTTACACCCCTATGCACAATGTCTGAATTTTTTTGATCAAAAAGAATGTGTAATATTGAGAAATATTATTACAATAAAAAAGCACCTTTCTATTTTAATATGTAATCTCTTTCTGTGAAGACAAAGCTGAATTTTCATCGTCGTTCAGAAATAATTCTAATATTCTGATTTGGTGCGCAAGAAGCATTTCTTCTTATTATCCATGTTGAAAACTGTTCAAATTCTGTGAAAACCATGGGATAGTTCACCCAAAACTGATAATTCAGTCATCTTTACTCAACCCTCATGCTGTTCCAAACCTGTATGAATTTCTTTCTTCTGGTTAACACAAAAGAAGATATCACAAAAGAAGATATATTTTGAAGAATGTTGGTAACAAAAAAGTTTCGTTTCCCCATTGACTTCCATTTGAAAGAAAAAAATACCATGGAAGTCAATGGGGCCTATCAACAGTTTGGTTATCAAACTTCTTCAAAATGTATCTTCTTTTGTGTTCAGCAGAAGAAAGAAATTCAGGTTTGGAACAACTTGATGCTTGAGTAAATGATGAGGAAATTATCAGTTTAGGGTAAACTATCCCTTTAATGGAGGCTTATTTAAATAATTGAAAGTTCAAAAGAACAGTATTTATAACATTATAAAGGTCTCTACTGTCACTTTTGATTAATTTGCATCCTCGATGAATAAAAGTACCGACCCTAAACTTTTAAATGGTAGTGTACATCATTTAAAAAAAATGAGTAATAAATGATAAGACCCACCAACACGTAATTAATCAAATCACTAGCTAATAATAGCCTACTAAAGAACTGATCCACAATAATGATACATTGCTTCAGTTAGCTCACTTCAATACATTACTTAAACTAGAGGTAATTGTTATGAAATAGTAGTTCCCCACAGAGTTAAAGGCAACATGTTTTATTCTACTAGTCAGGTGGTCCACAATCAAACACATTTTCCAGACAAACTTTGATGATTCTGTCATTTGGGATGATCAACAACACACCATAAACAGGCCTAAATACAGCTGCCACTTCAGGTGAGCTTTGGATGGGCGCTAATAACTTCTATATACTTTCTTCTAGTCGTCTGACTTGATTAGCAATGCATCAAAAATACAATAAAGTAGATAATCAGCTTTGAAGAGCATGTCATTTTCATTCCAATAAACAACACAAATGTTCTAGCAAATCAAGAGTAGCTATTATCTTATGAGGCTGTAGAGGCTTGTTGGTCGGTTTCAACTTTCCAAACACAAACAGGAACGTGAAGCAGGTGACATGGACATGTCCCATTATCATGATCATTAGTGTCAACTAAAAGAGGTTCACGAAAACAATAGCCTAATGATTTTAATGTCATCCGATCAGTCGCGAAACTGTTGTCCCGAATCTAGATGCATATTCATATTCATCACAGTGCAAAAGTTCCCTTTAGTTTACTTTTCTAAAATATGCTTACTACTATATCTGTTTCAAACACACGCGCATGCAAAACAACTCTACTAAACAAGAAACAAGCGCGCGGGTGCTTCCACGCCATAGCACGCATTAAACTAGCACGAGCGCTTAAATGTCTGTATTTCAGTGAGCATCTGCGCATAAAACAACATCTATAGCCAATATGAGAGCACGCAAGATTAAAAGAAATATTAAAGAAAGCAATAGCCCTCAAAAAGCAGAAAAACGCCTCTTACCATCTCCCAACACGACGTGATGATGATTGCGCGCTGATAGTTAGAAAGTATCTAAATCATATGCCAAAACTATTCCAAAACTTCAAGTGCAATGCTTCCGCTTCCGGAAAAAAAAAAGTGAAAAGTATCAACATGGGCGAGACGAAGCCCAAAAATACGCCTGGCCTGAAACCTGCTGGAAGAAGATATGCAGTGCACCATCCCTTCCTGATCCAACACTTATTTCGATAGCAGTTACACTTGACTTTTGTAATGTGAAGTATAGTATATAAATAATCGGAAAAGTGTATTTTGTATTCAGAATCGTAATTTCAAAGCATCAAGAATTTGGTGTTCAAGGATATTGTTACAAGGAGGGTCTATCTATCTATCTATCTATCTATCTATCTATCTATCTATCTATCTATCTATCTATCTATCTATCTATCTATCTATCTATCTATCTATCTATCTATCTATCTATCATCCATCCATCCATCCATCCATCCATCCATCCATCCATCCATCCATCCGAAAAGTTATTAAAGATGATAGATAGATAGATAGATAGATAGATAGATAGATAGATAGATAGATAGATAGATAGATAGATAGATAGATAGATAAACACTTTTTGTTGCCATAAACAAAATTAGACGCTCCTTGTAACAGCATCCTTGAACACCAAATTCTTGATGCTTTGAAATTGCAATTGTAAACACAAAATACAATTTTCCGATTATTTTTTAAAGTCCCAGTTGTTTGGTTATTGATCAACTCATAAAATGCCCATAATGAGCATTTATGAGCATGTAAAGTAAACCCTCAATACCCCACAGCTCAACAGATGTCTGTAAATCTACTGCACAGAAAGGAAGTTACATCACTGAGCAAGGAAGTGGTTAACCCATCAATTCATCTGAGATGAAGCACCTGTGATAGACATCTAACCATGAGACCTTAAAACCGCAGTAAGTCTCTGCATGATGGTCAGTGTATGAAATCTACAAATCCATCCTTGAGGTGTTAGTAAGAGCTAACCTATTTATATCAGAATAGCACCCTGCACTGTTTCTTTAAACAGACATATATTACAGTAAAACATCTGTAATGCAATTATTACAGTCTATATAAAGTGCTCCAGAATATTTCACAAAGGATGATTAATATGAAATAGGATTGCTGAAATTTGCTGTGATGCCTGACTGTTGCAGCAAAATTGAAGTAATTGCTAATTCAATTCAATTGTATTGCCAGCGTTTCTCAGTGGAATCTTAATTACTGTTCTTTAGCCATAAAACAGATGGGAAGAGGTATTGTGTTCATGTTATTACCCAGTGGATGGTTACAACTTGATTTATGGACCACTGTCAGTATTTCTGAAGCAATATATCTCAGATGAGCGTAACAATGGTTATCCCTTTGATATTATGAATCCTAAATGTTTCCAAAAAAAAAAAAAAAAACATGATACACGGGTAACATATTAGCTGCCCCTTAAAAAAATGTAATTAGCCTATTTGATAAGCTGAAGTGCTGTTTAGCAAGATAGGTTTCATCATAATTGCAAGATTAAAAAAGCAACATATGCTATAAAACTGCAGAATTGCATGAGTTCACTATAATTTTTTTGGATTGCCCAAATAATGCTGATGAACTTAAATTTTTTTGCTTGTGAAGTACATTTAACTGTAAAACTGATGTTAAAGATTATTGAGGTAGATAGGGGCTATCTATCTATCTATCTATCTATCTATCTATCTATCTATCTATCTATCTATCTATCTATCTATCTATCTATCTATCTATCTATCTATCAAATTTAAATTCCAATATTATATTTTTGGAACAGCTGTACGGTGAATAAATGAACGCAATGAAAAAACTAAAATAAAATGAAGTTAGATTGTAACAAAAAAGGTTGAAGTGTGATCTCAGGAGAAATGTATTTTCGTAAATAAATAATTAAGAAGTATAATAATGTAATATAACATAATATCATATAATCAGTAGCTATATATTTCATGAACTGTTTAATATTCTATTCTATTCTATTCTATTCTATTCTAGAAAAGAAAAGCTGTAAGCATTGTGAAAAAGAACATAGGCTATAGTTTCATCATTTAATCAGAAGAGGGCGCTCGTGACCATGGTTAGACTCTGCAGAATTGTAGACCGAAGCTTCTGGACTCACACACACAGGCTTCCAGCGATTTAAGTGAATACCATAACATTAAACGTGAAATACGTTGTATATTAACGTTTTTAAATAATATAGCCTAATATATTCGCAATACATTGTAATATATGCTAATAAAGTGAAAGCCAAGGGTTTAACTGTTTATTTATTTTGATAGCCACAATGCATCAGAAATTAAACTTTAGATAGGTCTAAATGCCTATGAATCCACTTCACCAAAATAATTTCTAATTCGATAAATACATTATTTAAAAATTGTGTAGGCCTATAATATAGGCTAACACAGACACACAGACACACTTTATTAAATTTGCTACAATTCATAGCAAGCATTATTTCATTAGATTTAGCTACAGATCGTTAGTTTATATATATATATATATATATATATATATATATATATATATATATATATATATACACATACATTTATGTTGTACACTGTAAACAAAATATGTGTATGATTTGTAATCACAACATTTTTTCTTTTGTCAAATCAACTTAAATAATTTATGTGGTTCAGAAAACATAATATTTTGAGTTTCTAATGGTTAAATCAATCTCCTTCATGAACTCAATTTTCCATTTCAATAAACTTAGAATTTTCATTTTTTAAGTTAAACCAACAATATTTTTTTTTACAGTATTTTACTACTCTATATAATTATAACGACTTGGTAATGGAAATGATTTACCCTTGTTACCCGCGTTTATTTTATTGTTAAATGAGTTTGAATTGAAAGAGTCATCCGCTGAAGTGATGTTGACTGGCCCCGTAATGCAGCAGGTGGCCTTACCTGCAACCCAAACCAGCCCTTGAACTACAGAAACCCCGCATCCACAGAGCTGCACAGATGGGTCACCAGCCAAAATGAGTGCCTCTGCATGATTTATTGCGCCAAAATACCACGGAACTAATCAGCGGACAAACTAATTAATACAAATCTGCATTTTTGCATAAGTAATTAGAGCAACGAAACTCGCAGTGAAACAGGAGATAGGGATTTATTCAGTCGGGAGACCCATTCAAGCAGAGAGAGATTAGTTTGGATTCACCGTTTCTTTCCGTCAGAGCAAAGGTCTGTTGGTTCAAGCAGAGGGTGTTAAAGGTCAAATTATTAATAAATATCATTCGTATGACCTCATATTGTGTTGTGTTGGGAGGGAGAGGAACATCTTAATGTTAAATAAATCTTGCAGGATGCGTCCTACTTCTGTTCGTTTGGCATCGGTAAAAGTATGATTTTTATTTTATTGTATTTATAAAGCATATGTTTGTTTTTAAAAAATAGATGTATAGGCTTTCAATTAGCATATCTTTATTAAGCCAGAGAAACTCAGTCAACTATGACATCATCAAGAGCCTGTATATTTTTATGTCTGTAATTTATAGACTAATAAACACCACATAAAAATAAAGAGTGCCAATGTGTGGGACGTCGAAGAAATGCAGAAGTAAAGCATGAAGTAAAAGTGCACCGAGTTGCTGTCAGTGGTGCTGAAATCACCCTCCTCACGTCTCTTGGTTTGCATGGCAACAGGGAGATACACACACACGCAAACAGACGGCTTCCTATCGGACCTTTGACCAGCACAAACTTGTCGATTTTTATGAGAAAGATTAGCAGCACTCAGAGCCCAGGAGTGTTCGTGGACAATTCACGGTTACCTGGTTATCAAATGTCTTCGGTGGGCCATTAACAGATGTCAGGAGAGATAAGCACAGATAAGCAAACAATGGAAATGAAATATGTTGCACGCATGAACAAACAGCATGCGGATATAGCCTAGCCGAGACGCCCAACTCACACTTAGAAAGAATAAAAATAATTGCACAAGCAACACAAATCTTTAACATGGTCTTATGAAGCTCAACAAATTTCTGGATATATTCGTTGGACCAATTTTAAGGTGTCTAGGTAGGCTAATTAGTTTCTGAACTAATTAAAATGCGAAATTAGGTTATTGAAACAGTAGGCCTATCCTAAAACTAAAGTCATTATTTATTTAAGCCATTATTAGATTAAAGTTTTTACTTGTCAAATATCATCTGTTGATATTAAATAATTCCATTAAAAAATAGTCTATTATAGGCCTATCTAATTTCCTCAGAGCACAAATGCACGCTCCACGTGCGTTTAAATCCCATTGTCTATAGTTATTCTCTAATTTATATGTTCGCCTTTTCAACGGTCATCGCGTTGGTCTATCTTTTTTCCCTTTTTTTAGGGGGTTGGAAGGGTGATGATATTAAATTGAATAGAAAACAGCAGATTTCGGACGTTGGATCAGGTTAGTGAGCCGTGAAACAGGCTTTTTGTCAGTGCGCGTGCGGCTCGCGTGCCGACCGACCAGCGTTGAAAAGAGAGGGACTCATTACCGGGGTCTCGAGCCAGACTTTGCAATTACTGTTTAATCAATAGCACGAGATATTTGTTAAAGAATTGCGACAAATCCCCCAAGTGCCCCTACAAACCACAAAAACATCAAACTTCTCCTGTATCAGAATAAAATTCGATTGTTTTATTTTTAAATAGACCTGGCCCTAATTATAGGAGTTACAAATATAACTAATAATGACAGCAAAATAATAATAATAAAATACGTTTAGGCTTATTTATCCTATTCTTTTAGACAGGACATATTTCCTCTGATAATTAGTGACAAAAACTACTCGGTGATTATGAGCTAATTTATGAACACGCATAAAGAATTGTCCGCATTAAGACAACGGGATGTGGCTAAAGAAAGAGTCGGCCGTGATTGAATGTGTCCCACGCTTGAAAGGGTTAATCCATCCTGCGGGTACAAACAGGTCCACGGAGTCTCTAACTGGCGACAGATGGTCACTTTCTTTCGGCCACAAAGGGACGGAATACGGAGCTCTGGCGAATACAAATGGAAGAAATCACGTGACGCTTGAGGCCGTTTTCCTGACGTAGTCGGCCATATGGCGCGTGCCGGGGGAAGGGGCGGGGCCAGATGTCAATCACGGGCTCAGGGTGGGACTGTAGAGGCAGTGGCAAAGACAGACATCCACTCGCATCCTCCAGCATCAGCAGCACCGCTATATAACCAGAGCATCACATCGGCGCAGACACATTAGGCTTCAATCCGCAGGACTTCCCACACCAGGAGGGGCATGAAACTATCATAACAGGACATTCAACAAATCATAGGTATGTGATGTTACTGTCTTCTGTATTTCAGAACTATTTAGCTCGAAATCACACAGATGATTCTTATAATGAAGATGGTTGTCCACGTTGAACTTATTTGAACGGAAATTGAATTATGAATGGCATATATTGTGTTAGCTGATGCATACTATAAATGAAAATATATTTGTTGAATTGGTGCCAAACCTACACTCATAAGTTTATTGCACCTTTTCAAACAGTTTGAATTGCATTAGTGTTGAGAAAAATTTGGCGAACATTTAAATATAAGGAAACAATTATTAATCAGTTTAAATGTATAAACTTAGGTGCAATATCTGTTGTTAAGAATGATACGATTCAAGTTAGGATGTTGTTCAGTCGAGTTAAGCACGCCAATTTACTTATGACAATACACATTCAACTCTCTTAAAAAAATCAAGGTTCTTCAATGATTCAGATAAGACTTATATTTTTTGCACTTCTTCGTTTCGCATAATACTCTAGGAAGCACAATCCTTTTTAAAATTATTCTTCATTTCAAAATGTACAACAGCAAGGGCTCTATCTGATTAGGAAACAATGATGCTGTTACATAATAAAGCTGCATAAATATGCAGCTATGATTCATCCACAGGTGATGTGCTGTCTGTGTCATACTTTAAGTGTTGCATGACTCTCTTTCACGGAGAAATGAATATTTAAAGGCTTCTTTGTACCATTTTCAGAGTTCCGACATGACGAAGTCTTACAGTGAGGAAAGCATGATGCTGGAGTCTCAAACCAGCACAAACTGGACCGACAAGTGTCACGGCAGCTCCCACGACGAGCGAGACGTGGGCAAGACCGACGAGCCCATGCACAAGGACATGGAGGAGGAGGACGACGACGATGTGGAACTCAACCGACTCGAAGATGAGGAGGACGAGGAAGAAGAGGAGGAGGAAGACGGCGACGACACCAAGCCGAAAAGACGAGGACCCAAGAAGAAGAAGATGACAAAGGCACGTGTGCAGAGGTTCAAAATGAGGCGCATGAAGGCGAACGCCCGGGAGAGGAACCGCATGCACGGTCTCAACGACGCGCTGGAGAGCCTGCGCAAAGTTGTGCCGTGCTACTCCAAAACGCAGAAGCTCTCCAAGATCGAAACGCTCCGACTGGCCAAAAACTACATCTGGGCTCTTTCGGAAATCCTGAGGTCTGGCAAAAGCCCCGACCTGATGTCTTTTGTGCAGGCCTTGTGCAAGGGCTTGTCCCAGCCGACGACCAATTTGGTCGCGGGATGCCTCCAACTGAACCCCAGAACTTTTCTGCCCGAGCAGAGCCAGGAGATGCCCCCTCATATGCAAACAGCAAGTGCTTCCTTTTCCGCTCTTCCCTACTCCTACCAGACGCCCGGTCTTCCCAGCCCGCCGTACGGTACAATGGACAGCTCTCACATCTTTCACGTCAAGCCGCACTCGTACGGGAGCGCGCTGGAGCCGTTCTTCGACACCGCCGCGCTCACAGACTGCACCAGCCCCTCGTTCGACGGGCCTCTAAGCCCCCCTTTGAGCGTCAATGGGAACTTTTCCTTCAAGCACGAGGCTTCCTCGGAATTCGAGAAGAACTACGCGTTTACCATGCACTATCAGGCGGCGGGCTTGGCCGGCGCGCAGACACACGCGTCTCTTTACGCGGGCTCTACGCAGCGCTGTGATATACCGATGGAGAACATTATGTCGTACGACGGGCACTCTCATCACGAGCGGGTCATGAACGCCCAGCTGAACGCGATATTTCACGAGTCGTGATTCTAATGGACATTTGTGGGACTGCTCGTTACGTTATTCTGTCATGGCTGATGCAAAAAGAGCAACAACATTATATGCTTAATCTTATGTACGTATTTATTGTTGTTACTGCCTTTAGGAGAAAAGAGAATTCGTTGATTCTCGTTCACCTTATGTATTGTATTCTATAGCGCTTCTACGTTGCGGTCACACACAGCCAGGAGGGAACAGGAGTGACCTTCTTCAGAATGTGTTAATTATCCATGCTACAAAATCACAAGCAATAATTTGGAAACTATGCAATTTTTAATCCAATACTGGGCCAATTATAGAAATGAATAGAGATTGATATATTTTTCAACCTATTACATTTTACTACTTATCTATCCCATACTGAATTATTTTGTTGTGATTTTGTATAGAATTGTTAATTTTTATAAAGTCAGATCCTAGCATCATTCCATGCAACCCCCATGTTAATGTTTTATAAAACTGATTTATCTCCTGTGTTTATATAAAACAGTACTCATTCCAGTAATAACCAGCAGGCAAGTGCTTCAAAATCTGTAATGTTGCCTTAGCAATTAATTACTGTAAAATCATGCAGAGTTGCACAAATCCCATCCTCTGAATCCCGTCTAAAGTCATGTTGAATCAGTGATCCTTTGTGGAATTTCGAATTGCTTGAGTGATGGGGGGAAAAAAATCGGTGTTAGACTCTCAGTGTTGTACATAAAAGCTTGACTATCACCGTTTAATCTCACCCTGTGTAAAAGCTAATCGAAAGGCCTGTCTTTTTAAGATGGAAAATAAATAATGGACTGAATTAGTCTGCTCAAACTATTCGGGTATTTTCGACTGAATTTTTAATGGCTGTGACGAAAGAACAAACAACGAAAATGCAACCAAAAAAGAGGTTGATTTAAAAGTGATTCTTGAGACTGTTGTATCTGTGTATCAGTTCATGATGAAGGTTTAAGAAATAAAACAAATGTTTTTGAATTTAACATTAGTATAATCATTTATGTTAAATACATTAACCACACCCACCCCTCTAGAATGATTTACCTTTAAACGCTAACATACTTATTTGTTTAATCTAATTAGGCAGGACGAAACAATACATTTAGGCAAAGATTTTGTGTGATGAATCTGTAATTTCTGAAACCGTTAGCTAAATTTGGGGACTGTTAATATGTACACTCAAGGTAATGTGACTTTATACGCTTGAATATTAAACACATTTGCGGGATATTCGCTGTCAGCAGTTTGTAACATAATCTTAAGCTGCTCTATCGATTTGGTCCATACGCAAAAATAATGTTTCTTACCTGAATGTCAAAATATATTAAAGGATCACGATGCAGATAGACAATATAAATGCACCTCCAAAATTGTGACATGTTTTTTTTTGAAACCAGAAACTATCCTCAAAATAAGATCTCATTTTTAAAAGAATGAATGACATCCCGTTTAAAAAGCAACAAGAGTCAGCGGAGAGTTTGCGCAGATATCCACTTTTGTATAGAAAATCTTTTCATTTGGAACTTTTAAATACAAGCTGTCTCTAAATACCTTTAGAAGAAAAAAAAAAACATCAGTGTAAATGAATGTGTCCTCGAGTCGTCTATAATCCACAACTGTTCGTGTCTTTCTTGCAAACAAAATCTTATTAAAATGTATTGGATATCTGTTATATTTGAGGAGCAGAAAGCCTTTGGCTTTGTCCATTATTAAACAAAGTCCAAGTTGTCACTCACGCAAAATATAGATTTTAATGAAGACAAGAAGCTAATTGTGTAAAATGAGTTATTAAAATAGCTTCTCCCCAATGCATTTTGGACGAGCACATGGTTACGAAGATACAAAAATACAACAAAAGTAAAAGAAAATAATATAAAATAAAATCTAAAATCTGGTAAATATAATACAAATATATAATCTAAAATCATGTAAATTCCTGTAAAGTATAGTCACACTTGCGAGCGGGGTGAAATATTTTAGGAGGCTAGATGGAGCAATACGGGAAATCACGAACAACAACAAAACAAAATACGACTTTAACATAGACAAAACATTTTAAAAAATTATCTGGAATAGAAGTAGAAAATTCCACTGGGCCCCAGGAGCTTTGGCAACATCCAGGAACTGTCCAAGGTGCTGCCTGAGGAACACTCCCCGGTCACTTGGTAGGCCTATGATATGATGACTCGTTTTTTAGCCCATCAAATAAACCAAACCTCTATCATAAAATATATGGAAAGAAATTCAGGCGTTCATGTCTGTGGCAGCTTATATTTGTTGCCATTAAACAAGTTTAAGCTACATCTGAGTGCCATCAATGTCTGACAAAATGAAAAGATCATTGTTCACTTTTCTCTTCACTTTCAAGCCATCGTTTATTTTCTAAAACTAATATCCATGTGCAGTAGGCTAGATTTCAAAATCACTAATAAATAATGCAATAAAAACTTGTTTGCCATTTATTTAGCTATTTAAGAAATCAATGTTCAAATATTAGCTAGTCATTTATAGTAGGCATATCTATCATGGATTCTAACTCTTTTTACTAGAGGTAGGCTACTACTAATTAGTATAATTTAATTAACTTATTTTTTAAAAATTATAATGTCTTTTCCAATGGGGTTTATTATCTTTTCCATTGTCTAGGGCCTAACTAGGCTATTCATTAGACATGACATATTTGTTAACAGTAGTAGCCTACACTAATAAATGTTAAAACGGCTTATAATAGTAGCCTATTTCATATTGTTACACGTTTTTGAACGATTTGTTGAAATAGTAATAACAGACCACATGTGAGTGAGGGCAGCGCGCGTGCTCGGCTAAGAAAGTCCGGTGGGCGGGAGCGCGCGCTCGAGGTGAATGGAGATGAGGAACTTCCTCAGGAGCCTAGCGACCGGGAGCGCGCCGAACCGGTAAATTAGTACACAAAGGAGAGTTTGCCCCACACCCGTTCACATTATGTTTGAATCCCCTTGTAAATCGATAAATGTCCTCAACGCCTGGTCGGAGAGTCAGGAAGAGTTACGCGAGACGCAACCGGCGCCTCTTCCTCGCGGGACGGGAAAGCGAGTCAAGATAAAAAAGAAACAGCGAAAAGAGCAGCAATGCGATAAACGCTCCGTCTCGGCCCCTCAGTTGTGCATCGACGACGACGTTCAGGGACTTAAAGAAACGAAATATAGACCGGACGAACCGATTGTGAGAGGAATCTTCCAAATCGGGAAAAAGAGCCATGACGTGGTTCTCACAGCAACGCGGGTAACATGGACGCCCATTCAGCCCGAAACCCCTACAGGTGAGCAGCGCTGAGCTGTGTTTGCCCCCGTTACCATGGTGATTGAAAGCTACTCATGTTTACTTCCTGTGTGTCTCGAGCTCAAAGTCATATTAGCAAACAGTTTATTATTTATCGTGTTTATAGACACGACTACGCCTCGTAAGTAAACATAAGTTGAGACTGTAGCTATATTATAAACTTGGTTTTATGATCGTTTAACAATGAATCGGGGATCATTGGAATCATGAATCGCCTACGTCACCTTTATTTTAAGGTGACGTAGGCGTTGTCTCAAGTAAGAGTGATTACTTAGTAGCCTACTTTTAATGAACTTACTAACTTAGTTAGGCTTTGGTTTTAAGGCAATTTACTTGTAATTATGCATAATTTACTGTTATTACTAATAGGCTACTGTTGTAATAACATGTAACAACGTCACCTTAAAATAAAGGGTTGCCTGAATCGTATTTTAGAGTTTTAGAATAATAATTTTGTCAAAATTTTGTTATTTTCTTTCTTTCTTGTACATCAAACACATGATGCACAATTACAACACAAACTCCAGACACACATCAAGAAAGTAGCATTTTCAGAAATATGGATTCTTCCACCAAACACACATTTGTCACTGCAAGCACAACAAAGTGAACTCATCCACGAGGTCATTGCTTCAATGACAAAAGTTTGTCTTTGAGGTCATTTGATCCAAATAAATGTCGCAGATATAGGCTAGCTTCTAAAAATCACTGAAATTATCTCATATATTTTGAGATAAAAGACATTTAGCTTATATGTTTTATGCATTTGGCAGACACTTCTATTCAAAATGACAGGCTACATTGTGATGCATTCATAATTCAGCATTGCTAGTACCATGCTCTATTGTTTGAGTTTATTGTTAATGATTTCCAAGTTTGTCCGAGATGATTAAATACATAGTTTTTCAATAACTCTCTATAAGTCAAATGATAGTATTTGAGGTAAAAACTCCCCTTGTTACAACATTGAAAAGGTTCACTATAGCTAAAATAGACACTGTCTCCTCTCCACCAGTAAGCTGGTGTGTGGTGGGCGTTCTGGCGCAATATGGCTGCCGTCGCATCATCCAGGTGGATGCCGCTATATAACAAATTATAATTATAAAAAGCCATTTTAAAGTTTTTTTAAAAAAAATAAAACTAAGCTTTTTACTAATATTGCTGCTCCACCAGTATTCAATAAAATAACATATTTTTGATTGTTGTAAACATCAGAACCAAAAATAAGCATATTGTGGGCGGGCCTTTTGCTCTGTTATAATTACACAAGCAAATTGGGCTACAACAATATAGCAATTCAAATAAAGGGGGGAAAAAGGGGGTAATGTCAGTTCTGCCAGAAACTCATGTGTAACAGCTGTGTTGGTAATGGACTCCGGCTGACTGTTGTGACCACCTAAAGTAGGGCATCTGTCAGTCTTGTGGACAGTTAGCAAATGTCCAAGTAAATGATACTCAAAACTACCATCTGCATCATTACTCTAAGAAGATAACCATATGACTTTTTAGGAGGATTTGATTTTCATATCGGATATCAGTGAAACCCTAGGCCTGCATGTGTACTAGTTTTTCTCTTTGGGCAATATTTAAGGAGTCCAACATTTAATCTAGACACTTTAAGTTACTAGAAATATATGCAGAGATGAACTTTGTCATTTACATGGAAACCGCTGCAGTATCAAGTATAAAGTGCGCATATAAGTTGCTGCCTTAAATTTTTTACTGTAAGTACAATCAACTTGAATGATTTAGTCATTTCAACTTAAATTGCATTAAACCGAATTTAAAAATGAGTTGAATCTTGTATAACTTAACAAAAGTTGTTATTTAAAGTTGTTAAGTAACTTATTTTGATGAGTTAAAGTATTGTAAAACATGTTGTCATAACTTATTGATCATATCATTTTTTACTTGATGTGTGAATTTTCTTTTTCATTAAAAAAAGCCCTCAGAATTTGCGGTGAGAGAGCGGACTCCTGATTCACGCTGTTTTTATTGATCAGGAAACCAAAATGAAACAATTTTGAAACACGCCCAGCAGTTTGAAGCTGAGGCATGTACTTCCTGTCTTTGGCTGTTGTTTTGTGCGGGCACTTTAAAGCACGAGCGCTGCCGAGTGCAAGAAAGCCTTTCAGCGTAAGCTTTATAGACAGTACTTTTCATCTGTGATCCAAGCTAATGTTATTAAGCCAGAGCTCTCATTACACAGAAAGCATTCATCTAATAACCCCCTATGGCCTTTACCAAATGTTCCCTTGAAAATGCCAAAAAATGACAGTGAGATCTCGATATACTGGGGTTCTCTATTTGACGCTCATGTGCTTTTTTTCCGCCGAGGGAAAACAGATCAGAATATCGCCCCTGATCCCTCAATACAACCAACTGAGAGAGATTGGAGGACATTACCCAGCAGACAAACACAATATCAAATTACTTGATTGCAATGTGGCATTTCAGTGCTTGTTTCTATGACAACACTGTGTGTTGGATTTCAGTGATGATTTGATACCTCTGTTTACTTCTACCGTTGCTTAATTTCTGATTATGCATTTTATTTGTGTTGTCATATGCTTTAGACCCACAAAACAAAAACAACTGCATATAGAGTTTCCATCAAAATATTAGAAATGAGAAAATATTAGAAATGTTTCTTGAGCAGCAAATCAGCATGATTTCTGGAGGATCATGTGACACTGAAGACTGGAGTAATGATGCTGAAAATTCAGCATCACAATCAAAATAGACAAAAGTTTCACTGTATTTTCGAAGAATATTCTGACTTTTCTAATCAAAGGGAATGAGGAACGGAGCTATCAAGCTCCAAAATGATAAAAAAGCACCAAAAATGAATTGGCATTGATGGTCGTATGAATAACCATTCACATCCATGGAACCTTTCAATTACACAAAACGTTATTTAAAGTGGAAAAAGTTTATTATAATGTTCACACTAAGAAAAACATGGTTGTTTAAAGAACCCAAAATGGTTCTTTATGCTGGCATCATTGCAATATATATATATATATATATATATATATATATATATATACAGTATATAAAATAATGGAACCTTTCTTTTAAAGAAAGATATAGTCCAAATGACTCATGTGCTATAGTCCAATTATTTTGAAGCCATATTAAAGCTTTGTTTGATGAACAACTGAAATTTAGACATCTTGCCCTTCATTGTAAATTTCATTAAAATATGGCATCATTGGGTTTATCCTTAAGTACTTTAGTGACACTTTGTTATTTGTTGGAACAAAATCATATTGGTTTGAAGCAACGAGAGGGTGATATGGACAGTATATTTACATTTCCTAGGTAATGAAAGCATATATCCTGAAATACCTCTGAACATTTTTTGTTCATCTTTTGTGTAAACAAAATGAAAAAAATAATTTTGCACCTGGCTTTATCATATGTTCAGATCTATCTACCAAAAATATATGCAAAATTGTGCATGTTTAATGAGATAATGCCTAATTTACATAATTAAACATACAAATTTCAAAAACTTATGATACATTTTTTAAAATACTTGTTTAAGTAATCAACTGAGGAAGTTTCATGGTGATATCTATTATTTTAAAATTTTACCCTATTCACCTAGTGTCTCGCTTAAAAGTTGGTAGTTTGCAAATATATATAAATAAAAAAGGCAGTGAGCCTCCAATACATCTTTGCTCTGACCCTTGACTATCGATCTAGAAACTTAATTTCCTCATCTTGATTGCCTATACTTACAAAAAAACTAGGGGAAACTGCTTCAACAACTGAACAAGATAAGCAATTTGGTGGCCATTTTGCAAATTAGAAGGTAAAAAACTCTAAATTTAGCTTGGGTACCACTTTTTTTGGACTCAGCACCCTTGTAATATGTAAGGTAGGCCTGTTCCCGACTTGTACCCATAAATGCTCCTCACTTTTACTTTTTGGGTACATCCCATCTAGACTATGAGTAAATATATGAACTATCCCTTTTGTACGAACTATCCCTTTAAGACAGCACTAGCCAGGGCTGACAACAGGACAAACTGTAAATAATATATAGAGTTTCTTTTTTTAGAGGTAAGCACTATTTCTACCGTATGTAATAAAAATACCGCTCACGAGGCATCACCTACAGCCCGCTGCCTATCCAGTGTGAACTTGCCAGTTAGCTCAAATGAAAGTAGAGCCCGCTGAATTGGCCTCATTCAGCCGCAACCACAGAAGAGCACGGGAGACTGGGATTGTTTGCCAAAGGGATCTGGGTTTGACTTTTTGAACCCTGAATTTGCTTAGCATTGGCCTTGGCTTTACTTCAGTTTGTCTGTTGAATGTACAAACACCGTGATTTGATCTGGGTGCCAGAGCAGTTCACGCCTCCAGACCACGCAGTTCATTTAGATCACTCTGGTGGGTTCATGCCATGTGAGTGCTGCCTTACCTCTGGCTCTATACGAACAAAGCTCATGGGGCAGAGATTGCAAATGTATGCTTTTATTTATTTATTTTTTTAATTATAAAACTGGATAAAGAAGGCAACCAGTTGAAGTAAATGCATGTTGCCGAAAAGCTAAAATGTTTGCACTGAACTTTACTGTTTAAAATGATGCTTATTTGAGAAGATCCATCCACCTTATTTTGCAACACCGAAGTAAGCTATTTTCTTCGAATGTGTAAACTTCCCATTCATTAGTTGATAGGGAAATAACTAGAAGAATGATAATTAGCAGTAAACAGTAAAACTATTTGCACTACAAACCAGTTTGTTAATGGTTATGATAATTAATTAAAATAGTATGATAGCAAGTACCAGTTTGCAATATTAACCCTTGTGCATCAATTTTAAAAAGTTACACTTAGGTAAAAAGAGGACAAAAATGTCCATGTCAAAAAAATAATAATAAGTAAATCAAAAAAAAAAGTTATATAGGTATAAGTTTATGACAATTATTTATAAAAAATATTTTATATAAAATATATATTTTATAAATCAGGTTGAGCTCAAAACTGCAATAAAATCAAAGCCATAAATCTAAATAGGTTGTGTTCCAAATTTGAGAATGATATCTCAAAAAATGAGCTTTCTGTAACAGTTTGTTTGGGCGTAGTAACATATTTTCCCCATTGGGTCCCAGCAAAACCCCACTGGAGCTTAGACTGATTGGATTATTTTTTGCAGTTTTTCTCTCTTCGTATTACAAACACACACATGCGCACACACACACATATTTTTTTATAACACACATACTAACCACACTCTGACATCCATACCAACATACCCACACAAATATTGTTGCATAATTTATCCAGTTGGCTCTATAGTACTCCGAACCAGAAAACAGGAATAAAGCGATATTTGTTTTATAGGCCAAACTTAAAAAAAATGACACCATCTGATAAAAAATAGTAAAAAATAAAATTTTGAAGCCTTGCCATCAGAATGAAAGCCTCTTAACAAAGATTGCATAATTTTATAGTTAACTGAACCGGGGATTAAAAATGGCAGTTTTAATGGGTTTCAATGGGGACATTTTTGTCCAAAAGGTGCTGAGGGAGTATTTTATGTACCTAATGCAAAAAATATTTTTTTTTAAGAAAATGACACTGAAATAGTAAAATTCCAATAAAAATACACACCTGAGCCAAGTTTTTTGCAGTTAGCTTTAACACAGGCAAAGTGATCAAGAAAACAAAACTGAAAAGGACAAAAATGTCCGTAAGGATGCACAAGGGTTAAGCAGCATGTCCGACTGTTTTTGTACAGCTAAAATGACTGTAAGCAAATGACAACGGAAGCAAATGACAACGGAAGCCTTTGCACATTCAACTTACAAAAACAAAAATATCTATTTAATATCTCATTTGTTTATCCAAGCAATGAGTTTACACTGAATATTCTGCTTCTCAGATATCTGTACTGAAAAAAGACCCTTATAATCTTAAGTCAGTTTCAGAAGAGATCATAGTGCAAGCAAAATCTGAGATTAAAGTGAACTCAAACATTTATCTGATTCTATTCAGACCAAGTTATCTGAGCTACAGTACAATCAGGTAAATCTCAACAGTTATGTGTCCGTTTTTATTGCTACTAAACAAAGTATGGTGGTGGCTGAGAGATCTCAACTTGTTGTGAGTATTGGATGTAACTTGTGAGTATTTGCAGTATGTTTCTGTATTTGGTTGTGTTGTGTTGTAATATTTGCAGTGCATTTTTGTATTTGGTTGTGAGTTTTACATTGCATTTCTGCATTTGGTTGCGTTGTGAGTATTTGCAGTGTGTTTCTGTATTTGGTTGTGTTGTGAGTATTTGCAGTGTGTTTCTGTATTTGGTTGTGTTGTGAGTATGTACTAGGGATGGCTCGATACCACAATTTTGGCTTCGGTACGATACCAGAAACTAATACCTCGGTCGAAGAGTCTAAATTTAAGTGAATTGAAACAATTTTATTAAACACTGATTGAAACTCTCAACTACCATATATGCAAAGATAATATATAATAACACAAAACAAATAATAATAGAATAATGAAATGACGTCGTAAACCATTAGCTGTCATGCATCAACAGAGAATTATCAACATTTATAGCGTTTATTCATCTTGGTTGGGTAAACTTCGGTTACTGTTTGTGTTTGGGTTCAGATTATGCACACAACGCATTGCAAAAAGTAAACACGTAGTATATTACATTTTTAGGTCATTTTATTACTGATTGATCTAGATTAATCAATCAATGCTATATTGTTAGGCCAGGTTTCTTAATGAATGTTGACAATGTAGCTTAATTGTTGGCTAATATTATTAATATTCATATTACTACCATCTCTCTCAATAACGCCATTCATTTTACTATCACTTTTATTCTTTATTAATTCAAATTAAATGAATATGTTTGTTTGAAATTGCAAAAATGATTAAACATAAGCTGAATTGGTTCCAGCGTGTCATGCAAGAAGATTTGAGCTTTCGTGTTTACCTTATCATATTTAATTGATAAGCTCTTATGAATGTGCGCTGTTGAGTGTTTAATAAAAGACTAAATTAAAACAATGTTGAATGATGAACTCACCAGTCGATCTCTGAACTCTTTGAACAAGTCTGGATGAGCAACTGACGAGCGCTTCAGCAGATTTGATGTGTTGCCTCCCATGGCAAACTTTATTGAAAGCAACGTTTGTTTTGAGGTCTGTTTCTTTACTATTCTCATTACTTAAGTAGGCAAAGTAATGCCTTGTTTCACTGATACTAGGCTAATCTCTCTATTTATTCATTTCGGGCGTGTAGAAATTCGAATGAGCTTCGTTTGATCCATCGTGTTCATTTGTTTGCTGGTTTCGCGTGACCCGCGTCAGTTTCGGTAGCGCACTGCCGCCTAGTGGAGAACTTCGGAACAGCAGCGCATTAAATACCGAATTTAACAAAATGATACCGTTTTACCGTTTGAAACTTATTATATACCTGTATTTTTGCAATACCGGTTTACCGCGCATCCCTAATTTGCAGTACATTTCTGCATTTGGTTGTGTGTTGTGAGTATTTGCAGTGTGTGTCTGTATTTGGTTGCGTTGTGAGTATTAGCAGTGCATTTCAGTACATGGTTGTGTTGTGAGTATTTGCAGTGCATTTCTGTATTTGGTTGTGTTGTGAGTATTTGCAGTGCATTTCTGTATTTGGTTGTGTTGTGAGTATTTGCAGGACGTTTCTGTATTTGGTTGCGTTGTCAGTATTTGCAGCACATGTGTTGTCAAATTGATGAAAATTTGCTGGTGTTTTATCTATTTGCTTGTGTTTTCTTCTATTGCAGCGCATAAAACTCTCCTGACCACTGCACAAAAGTAAAATTTACTTGAAAGACAACAGAGAAGAGAACTCAATTAAAAGTTCTGAGCTATGAAGAACCTCTGAAAAAAAATCATAAATAAATAAATAAATAAATAAATAAATAAATAAAAAGAGAGAATAGGACTGGTTTAAGCTGCTATTTTTAAGTCCATAATCATATAGGACCATTGTAGGGATTTTGTTTTCTATGATGGAGAGCACCTAATTACTTATCCTAAATGCATGCTCACTTATCTCTGAGGGAGTAATACATTAGATGAGAGATAGAAAAAAGCCATTCTTCTTCTGTATGCATTTTAAAATGTTTTTATTTCAGATTATATCCTAACATATTGACTTTAGTTCTCAGCTTTTGTTTCATTGATCACTTTAGCTATTTATATGAGCGCTTAACTGAACGAGCATGTCATGCAAGCAAATGCTGCATGGTTTACCATACACAAGCGTGGTACTATTAGATCTTTGAAAATGACCTGTTTTTCCCAGAACTCTGAGGACTTTGGTTGACCATTGCGGTCAGCATGGAGCATCTGCCCCAGTGTAGATCTCTGGCTCAGCCTCTGATTTCTGAGGCTAATTGCACCGCTGAGGTTATCTGATCCTATTTCACAGTACCAAGGGACCGAAGGGGGACATTTTTCAGTCAAGACACATTCCCTGTCCTCCGCATGGAAAACTGCAGTGCAGAGACAAGATCGTTCAGCAGTGTCACATCAGTCAACACATCAGTGCTAAAAAACTGCATACTCTTCGATAAGCATCAATCAACAAACAAAAACATGTTCCACAACACTAGATACAGCAATAAGTAATGTTAATTTAGTAATTTAGCCACATTAATGAAGTTATGTTACTTGTTTAAGCGATCCAGTCTTACAGATCACATTTCCCCCTCCTTGATATCCTCAAATTATTTTGGCTTGGAGCATAATGAAAAGTAGGTGACGATAATTGTTTATTTCTAGAGCCTGTTTAAAAATAATGAGCAGAACATCATTAGCATCAATAATGAGTCATTATGCTGAGACATGCTCAGCTCTTCTACTAACACCTGAGACTCGGAGTAGGAGCCTCTGGTTACAGAGCCACAGAGAGAGACACGCACTAGCAAAACTGTACGACGGCATACGAATGAGCATTAGAACAGTTTTGCATTACATGAAATGGCTCTCGTCATACGCCTGAATAAATCTGCTGTGTTTTCACCACGACTAACAAGGATGTTTGTTTTTTTAATCAAACTGATGTTCACCCAAAAACGAAAATTCCGTCTTCATTTACTCACACTTATGTTGTTCCAAACTTGTACAACATTCATTATTTTGCGAAACTTATAAGAAAATATTTTAAAGAATGCTGGCATGCGAAAAACACTGGACCTCATAAACAAAACAACAACAACAAACACATCCAAGCTTGACGTGAATAAAATACTTTTTCTGCACTGACTTTGATAGAAAAATAGATAGAATTAATTTAAACAGTGAAGTGGTGAGTAGCCTACTACATTCTTATTGGTAACTGAATGCATAAATTAGCCAAAATATATTGAATTTCAATGACTACGTTTACATGCAGCCAATTTTTGGGTTATGGTCGGGTTAAGGTCACTTTTCGGCTTTCTGAAACATTAGGGATAACCCGTTTACGTGAGAGAGAGTTTCTCCTGTATACATGGTAGGCCTATTGCAATATCCCGATGTAAACGGCGACGTGCGGTTAGCGTCTAGACTTTTTTTTTTATTGAAGAAACATGTAAAGTTAGCGTCTAGACTTACAGACAACCTTAAGACGCAAAATGCGTCATTTCCGATTCTTCTTCCTGTTTTCAAAGACAACAACAACAGCAGTATGCGGATAATGAATAGTTCGGGGCAGATAGCGTTTGCCTTTGTTTGCGCTTTGAGGCTGGTAACGTTACTTAGCTCGTTCCATAAGTATGCTCTGCTGCGTCTCGCCTGGTATCGCCATGTTTACTTCCGGAATACTGCACGTGGATTTTTGTATGCGCCGAGAAATTAATCCACTCAAAAGACCAAGATTCCTTGCGAATAGAACATGCACAGAACACAAATCACTATGGGGATATGCGCCTATGGGATATGCCGATACGCATTTACATGACCAAAAATTCGGGTTAGAAAAGGGGTACCCCAGGTATAATATCCCGGTTTTTAAAATCCGGGATATGAGCATTTTTCGGGTTTTTGCCGGTGTTTACATGGACGTTCGCGACCGGGTTATTGCTAATATCCCGGTTTTGAACGGGTTATGGCTGCATGTTAACGCAGTGAATAACAACAACGATGGATCCCACACTGACAAAACAAACAAAAACTAATACTAAACCATCAAAAGTTTTAGTGGCGAGTTCTATAGGCCTACTCTTATTGGTAGCTGAATCCATAAATTTGCCATAACATATTAATCAAGGAGCAAAACATGTGTGCAATGATGGAAATCTGCATGCACAGACTATATTGTGGGCTGACCAAAACCAAAAATGATCCCGTAATATGCAGTTTTTGAGTTTATAGATTCTTTAAAATGCTATTCAGCAAGCAGATTGTCTCTTGCACGCCAATCAGCTCGCTTGTGTACCGAACACAGTCAAAGTTCAAGTGTGTGACCCCTCTGTATTGCAATAGGGATATACAGTGTCACAGTCTAATTGCACACAGGGAACAAACAGACGCTGCCTCCTTTGTTTGCATCCTGGGGGCTTGAAAACGGCAATATAAAAATGTAAATATTGGGTTTTGGTGTGTGGGTCTGGGCACACAGGCTTCCACAGGCACAGGTGGAAAATATGCTCTCGGAAGCCATGCTGGGAACCACATGGCCCCACACAACATGGGGGCAAAGAGTGGCTTGCTGACCTGGCACAAGCTTTCCGTAGTTGGACCCCTTTCAAACCACGGTATTAGTTTCATCTGCGAGAGCGCTGCACGCATCAACAATGAGTAGGGAGAAGATGAGACAAAGAGATTCTCTGCCAGACTGAAGCCTGTGAATGCAGGTGAAGATTTAAAAGACATTCATGGATATTTATTATATGGAGACAAAACTAGATTCACATTTTCTGAAGGAGGCTTACCTGTAAAAAAAACTTACGGGTCTTGTATAGTCTATGAAAATTGTATAGTCTTCTTAAGTACATTTTTACTACAGAAAATCTCTGTAAATGCTTACTGGCAAGAGTATCTAAGTATGGCTTGGGTACCTCTGACAATGTGCGATTTTTTGGCCATTTTATTGTCTACATTGCAACAATTGTTAGTCTAATCACTTAGAAAAGTAACAACACACTACTCCTCAACTGGCTGCAGGTTTCATTTATGTCTGAATCACATATGGGATGAGTTGATCATGAAGTTTACTGTTAGGGTTTTGTTCAAATCACTAATCTTAAGTATGAGCAATGCTAAAGGTGATGCTTCAAGCGCCACTAATAAAACCAATACATATGCATCAGACAACATGCATATTGAAATCTCACTGTAACAAAGTCTAGCAGCTCAAATCACTCCCGGTGTAGAATTGATTCTTTTTGTCCATACATTAGTTGCATGATGACATGATGTCGGACCCCCTGCGTCTCGCCTTTGCCGGAGCGCTGCTGAGAGGAAGCTTGTATCCATCTGGAAGCAATAAAGTTTTCTAGAAGAGTGCACAGTTTTATTTAATCTCCCCGTGTCTTACTGTGACTCAAATGAAGGGCTGTTCCCATCTTGTCATCTGAAATCAGCCTCATGTGCGCCAGAATATGACACTTGCCACGCTGGGGGCCACAGACTTGTCATTCTCTGCTTTGTTTTCTGCTCTCTGGATATCCACCTTGTGAGGTTCAACAGAATTGCTATTTTAAAACTAATTAACTAATTTCCTAGCATATCAACCAGCAATTCCTAACATAAAGAGCTAATTTAAAATCATTTTAAAATATTTTTTGTTATACATGTGAAAATTAAAACAAAAGGGAGAACCTGTACAAATGTAATGCTCAAGAAAAAACTTTTATGCAATTTCAAATTAGGCATAAGACAGGCATCACTATTACAATGTCTCATACTTTGGCTTAGTGATTTGAACAATCTTCTATTGTAAGGTATTAAACTTTCACACAACTTATTCTGCATCATTTGTGCTATGGACATGTCATGAATAATACCTCAAATCCTGCGGCCAACACATTTCTATTTTGGCCAGTAATCATGCCTTAGCAACAACACAGAAAACCACAAATCCTAAACCATATCATTGCATAGACAAGTACCATTTACATATATATATATATATATATATATATATATATACACACACTAGGGCTGTCGATTAATTGCGATTAATCACATCCAAATTAAAAGTTTGTGTTTACATAATATATGTGGGTGCACTGCGAATAATAATTTATATATATATATATATATATACATACATATATATATATATATATATATATATATATATATATACACACACACACACATACATGTATATTTAAGAAAAAATATTATTTATATATAAAATATGTATATTTATATATAATATAAATTATATATAAATCTACGGTATATTCATTTTCTTATTTCTTAAATATATACAAACATGTGTGTGTGTATTTATATATATAAAATAATTATACACAGTGCACCCACATATATTATGTAAACACAAACTTTTATTTTGGATGCGATTAATCACGATTAATCGTTTGACAGCAACAATTTTTTTTAGGAAAAAATTGAGCAACTCCAACAACTCGCCCGACTCTACTGTACTGAATTTCATTTCATCGAGCCTGCTTTTATGTAATCCTGAAAACATGAATCGGCATCCAGTGATGATAGCGTGTGCGCGTGTGCTGTGAGTGGTGTCTACGCACAGAGACGCATGTAATTGTCAATAAGAGAGATGAGCTCTCCGGAGACGACAGATCCATAGTCAGTCTTCAGGAGGGCTCCGTGTTATATGACCTCGCGTGTTACCAGACGTGTCATATTGATTTGGCCCTTTGCAGCCCCTTTAGACCAATGACCCTGAACATATGGCCCTTCTTATTTGTGAACTTGTGTGCCCTGCAGCAGAGGCACCAGCGGCAAAAAATCTTCTTCAACCCCCTTCTTTAACCCCAGCTTTGCGTTTTTTTGCATGGATTACTCTCAAATCCCTTTTAGATCACACAAAAGAGGTGTGACAGACTTTACAATAAATCTACATATTCCGTCTATGCATCTTAAAGGTGTGTTTTGCCTTTTTAACTGCTGCAATATGCAATCATTTTGGTTATATACCGTATGAACTTGTTAGTATGAGTGTATGCCACAGGTAGGCTAATGCACCAAACACATTTACATGGAGACCACATTTTCAAATTAAAGGGATAGATCACCCAAAAGTCATCATTTACTCACCCTCATGTTGTTCAAAATGACTTTTCCCCCTGGAACACAAGAGAAAAACTTTTAAGAACTGAACTTTTAAGAATATATATATATATAGGCCTAATAGATTTCTTATTATTATCATTGATGAGAATAGTTACGTGCTGCTTAAAGGAGTAGTTCACTTAAAAAAAAATAAAAAAAACTTTTGCAGATAATTTACTCACCCCCATGTCATTCAAGATGTCCATGTCATTCTTTCTTCAGTTGAAAAGAAATGAAGGTTTTTGATGAAAACATGGATTTTCTCCATATAATGGACTTCAATGGGAACCAAATGGTTCAAGGTTCAAAAGACAGTTTCAGTGCAAACTGCAAACTGTTGAAAGGGCTTTTAACGATTTCAGATGATGCATAAGGGTCTTATCAAGCGAAACAATCGCTCATTTAAAAAACAAAACAAAACAAAGTTTAGGGTTTTATAAGCTCAAATGGTCGCCTTGCTCTGTTCTGTGATGCACGTTTGCGACTCTCCTGTTCGTGCTCGTTCATCAAAACGAACGAATCTTTTCAACTCGTTCATTTCGTTGAACTTTTTTTTTTCAGCAAACTTGTAACTAGTCTTATTTGGATGGCAATCAAGTAGCCATCTTCACATGATGCATACATAATTGGAATATGACCGCAATAAAAAATAAATTAAAAATTGGAATAAAACAGTGGCTTTTATTGCTTAATCTTATGACACTTCCTGTTCCAACCCGATCTCACGGGAATTCGTACGAATTTTATGAGGTGGCTAATTCGTAACAATTCATCCGACCTCACTCGTACGAATTAGTACGATTTCTGCAAAATTGTACATATTTTACGAATTGGCCGATTCGAATTTGTACAAATGACCTACCCCTGACCCCGCCCCTAAACTCAACCATCACGTGGGTTTAGACAAATCATATGAATTCGTATAAATTAGTATAAATTAGTCATTTTTTAATAACTGGTACGAATTCGTACGAATTGGTCGTGAGGGTAGCCTGTTCTCATTGCAAAAAGAAACTGGAAAATCAGTCATGAGCAAATGACCTTGATAGTTTTCTAAATTATATATTTTTTTCCTTCTAGCATACTTTTAACTTACGTCAGCTTTCTAATACCTGCGTTGGCTTTCATCAGCAAAGCCACGTCAAGAGATTAATTTTGCTGCCAATTTTAATGCAGTTGTTAAAGTTGCATCATTATTCCCTTAAAAATAGATTAGCAAGTGTGTGGAGCTGTAAAGTGGCTAAAATACAATAGAGATAAGAAAAAAAAAAGTTTGTGTAAGCAAGAATTTATGGTCTCCCAAAAATAGAGAGAGCACAGTATTAGCAAAAAGTAAAGTTCCAATTGTGTGGCCTGTTTTAGAGCAGATCAGCAGGAAACACCATCAGTCTCGTGCTTTACCGGGAGTATATCTCAATCTACATCTCATTGCTTCTACTTAGCGGGCAGCTCATTTAAACTCAATTTTCCTTCTCTTAATTGGGGGGACTAATTGGGTCCTATTGCCAAAGCCTCAGAACATCAGAGCCCGGACCAACCCGACTAGTGCTGTGCACATGCTGACAACCCTGGCCTGAAAAGGGCAGTTGAACAGCAGCATTTGGAGTCTCTTTATTAAAAAGGGTGGACATGTGCAAAAACTGCAACACAATTAGCATCAAGCAGATAAGTCCTTCTTTAATCCTGTTTACGGTCGACATCACGCACATGTGCCAAGATTGATTCAGACAGGGCACCGGCTTACTGTAATGTAGCAGAGGAGAAGCCCCCCCTTTCGGCCTCGTCCCGTTCTCCCTATACACCCTTCAGGACCGCCCCTCGCTCTCTCTGAGGCAGGTTCCTGTACACAGCCGTTAACACGGGCCACTTTGTCGTTTGCCCTGGCTCAAGGAAAGCTCTGTCGGGAGAGATTATCTCCTATTCCCGCTAATTCAATTGACTCAGGGTTTTGTAGAGTGACCACAATGAAACGAATCTCCGGTGTTAAATAAATAGAGTGGGGTAGGTATAGAGAGGTTCGAGCAGAGGCCTGAGTAGGAACAGATGGCGGCTGGTGTCTTGCGCAGTAATGTGAGAGGGTAGTTAATGTTCTGAAACGTGGAGGTGCGGCTCGGGGTGCTCCTAATGAAGAAAAGCTTTCACACGAGGAGAGAGACTGTCATTTAGGGAGACAGCTACAGAACTCGGTCCATCTTAAGGCTCTGCGACAGATTTCGGTGCGGTTTAATTGGAGTTTGCCTGTGGGTAATCATTTACAGCGGGGGGTCAGGAGAGAACAGGATACTCACAGCCCATCGTAACGCTGGGGTATCAAGTGCAGCGGTGTTAAAAGTCTGAATTCTCACCCATTAAACTTCATTTTGTTTTAGTTCTCATAGAAGGGATAGTTTAAAAAAAATCATTCCCATTTAATCGTCATTATGTTGGTACACATTTGTTTGCAATTCCTTCTTCTGTAAAACACACACAAAACAATATATCTATATACATATAGATTTATCTATCTATCTATCTATCTATCTATCTATCTATCTATCTATCTATCTATCTATCTATCTATCTATCTATCTATCTATCTATCTATCTATCTATCTATCTATCTATCTATCTATCTATCTATCTATCTATCTATCTATCTATCTATCCATCCATCTATCCATCCATCCATCCATTTATCCATATAATGAATGTCAAAGGGTCCTGATACTGTTTTGGACCCCATTGACTTTTATACGATGGGCAAAAACAGTTTGGGGTCAGTAAGATTTTTGTTGTTGTTGAACGAAATGAATACTTTAATTAATTATTTATATTTATTATATTTTATATTTATATATTATATTTATTTATATTTATAATTAATTAATTAATTCAACAAGAAAAGGACGCAAATGACAAGTGCGCAACGGACGCACCCAAATTTTTAATGGTTTTAGGTAATTTTATACAGGTTTGTATGGAGCCCCTAAAGGGACAATGGTGGTCGGAAGAAAAAAAAAGAGAAGTGTGCGTTTCCCTATGAAAATTTGCGTTCGCTCGCAAACCTTTTGAGTTCTTTGCAAAGTTTCTCAAGGGGAACGCTAAAGCAAAGTTTCCCAGGGGAACGCAAACGTTTTTGTGGGGCTCCGTAGGTTTGGAACTACAAAAGAGTGGGTAAATGATGGCAAAATTTTCATATTTTGGGAGAACTATCCCTTTAAATTCTAATAATTTCCAAGTGCGGTTTCTTTGTAATCAAAAGAAGAGGAAAAATAAAATAAAATTTTGTACTACGAATGCAAATCCACAGCATTTGAATAAGTGCAGAAACGTAATGAACCTCAATTCACACTGGCCTTTACATCTTACAGTCTTTCAATAACACAAGACATTTTATTACTGTTGTGGGGTCAAATGATATGATAAAAAAACTATGTTGTTTTGGAATTAAAATAAAAAAAACACATTACAAGAGTAGGTGAACAAATGTATAACATGACATCTATGTCTTTTGTGTGTTTGCTTTAGCTGACCGTAATGTGAAGAAGCAGGAGGAGAGTGTGGAGCTAAAGGATGTGTTTGCTGTGAAGGTGAAGCGGAGACGCTCCGTCGGGCAGCAGTCGGGTGGAACTCTGCTGGGCATCACACTCTTTCAGTGCAAGAAGAAAGGCCTCAAACTAAAGGACCATGCCATCCACTTCAACAACATGAGCGTGGACCACTGTGAGATTTGGTTCAAAAGCCTTAAAGAGATCCTCAGCGGTACGTTCACACATCAGAACATCCTGAAAAAAAAAATCACATATCAAGCATTAGGCATTTTAGAATTATTTTATCTTGGAGCCTCACTGAATTTTATGACGCACATTTATGGCATGCAAACATTAACCTGGTCAACATTTGCTTCATTTTATATTTTATTGTGTTTGCTGACATTTATTGAATAAAGACTGCTCAACTCGGTAATGGATTGGACACAATTACTCTGTTCCTGAACTTAGTGAGTGTAGCATTTTAAGTACGCTCTTTAAGATCTAGGTGGCATAATTATGGCGCCATAAGATTGTATAAAAAGACTTCTGAAGTAGAAACTTATTCTATTCTGGTTTAGATGGGTTGAAGAGCTTGGATCTTTGTCTGGTTAGAACAGTCTCAAACTAAGAATCGTAATCAAAGCTTCTCCTACTGTATATTAAGCAGTGTAGTCTTACTAGCTCAGATCTTAGAGTCCTATGAAGATTACAACAAACAAATTAAACAGAGCTATGAAGTATCCCATGAGTCTCCAGTCTTGCAGCAAGTCACACAATAATCCTGGAATCCTCATTTTTTACAAGGAGCCAATAATGGAACAAACTAGAAAGCGGACTAATGCAGTACACTAGAAAATCTACCTATTCAACATACTTAAAAGTTTACCTATATAATAGCCTAGAAAATTTACCAACGTAATAAGCTAATACAACAAATCTGAAAATTGTTAAACACACAATTCACCTCTAAATATCAAATTATTCACTAGTAAATCTTTGCCTTTTTTACACAAATACTTACAAGAACCATTTTATTTTTTATTTTTTGTGTACCATATTTTGTGTGCTGTGTACACTACTGCTCAAAAGTTTGGGGTCAGTAAGATTTAATTTTTTTTAAAAGAAAATAATACTTTTTTCATTATTATTAGCAAGGATGCATTTAATTGGTCAAAACTTGTACATTGTTATATAGAGAAAAAAATCTATTTCAAATAAATGCTGTTCTTTTGGGCTTTCTATTCATCAAAGAATCCTGAACATTTTCCTAAAATTTGAATATATTAATAAAACATAGTCACACTTTATTTTAAGGCGACAGTTACGTTGTACTTACTCAAATAAGAACTTAGTAATATTAACTTAATGTACTTACTATACGGTTAGAGTTTGGTGTTAGTTTCTTGTAATTATGCATAATTTACTGTTATGTCACCTTAAAATAACCTAAAATATTTGTACCTAAAATATTACATTTAATATTTAAAATAATAATGTTTTCAACATTGATAATAATAATTAGGGCTGTCAAATGATTAATCGCGATTAATCGCATCCAAAATAAAAGTTTGTGTTTACATAATATATGTGGGTGCACTGTGTATAATTATTTTGTATATATATATATAAATACACACACATGCATGTATATTTAAGAAAAAAAATATTATTTATATATAAAATATTTATATATAATATAAATTTTATATAAATCTATATACAGTATATACATGACAATATTTCTTAAATATATACAAGCGTGTGTGTATTTATATATAAAATGAGCGCCCACATATATTATGTAAACACAAACTTTTATTTTGGATGCGATTAATTGCGATTAATTGTTTGACAGTCCTAATAATAATAAATGTCTTGAGCACCAAATCAGCATAACAGAATGATTTCTGAAGGATCACGTGACACTGAAGACTGAAGTAATGATGCTGAAAATTCAGCTTTGCATCACAGGAATAAAACTCTACCAGTTGTTAGTGAAAATGATAAAGCTATTCGTATAACTCATCGGGCTGCCTATGTAGATCGTTCTATTTCAATCAGAATGCTGCCTAAGAAGACAGCAAGGTAGATCACTAAGTTTTTGGAACAGAGCCTTTGTATCATAATTAAATGATTTCTAAAGACTCAAGTATGCAGCAGATCTACAATATGACGTTTTAGCTGTGTCAACAACATCCTGGCTGCACAAAACAAAGTCATGAATAAACTCCACGGACTGGATTATAAGGTACGCTTGTTGGGAGAACCGAGGGGCACCATCTCCTTTGTGTGATGACCATATCATTATGTGGTGTGCCTGATGGTAGGGGGGTCGGAAGGGGGTCTTGAAAAAGGGTGGTGTTGGCCGCAAGGACCTGCTGGATCAGACTGGAGGAACAGGTTGGTCCTACGGCCTCCCTGGAGTTTGTAATTATCTGTGCTTCTCTCACTAGCGTTCACTGCCAAGACAGGCCAGCGGCCTGCCTAGCGATCGCTGTGCTGCACGGGAGACAGGTGTCCTTCCAAATGCGTCAGAACGCTTCATTCTCCGGTTCCCGAAAAACCTGGGGGAGGGACGCAAGGAGGAGATTTAATAGCGGGGGATGTCTAAGACTCTCCCGAGGACCAACAAAACGGTTTCTTCTTTCATAAGCAATTCTAGAAACTTCCTTCGTCGGCTAAATGAGCGTTGAGCGTTCAGACGCTGCCTTTGTGAAAATGTGCATGTGTGTAATCTCTGTTAATCCCGGTCTGCAGAGAATACAGCACTGAAATAATCTAGCCTCACAATTAGGCTGAAAGTTCAATTTCAGAAATCCTTCTTTGTGCGCCCCACGTAAATACTGAACACGGTACATGTACGCTATATTTAAAATTGGATATGGGATGGGAGTTAAGGACTAGATAATGGTAAGGGGGAAATCTCTGGAAAGTGTTTTTGTCCGAGTCAGGGCCTAGTCATAATGCTGTATTAACACCAGCTAATCCCTGGAATTTCAGTTACAGCACTGAATAAGAGGTGATGTAACAGCAGTGCTCAGGAGGTGCATTACTCACTGGGAATTAGGGAGGGGATTGTCCAGGCCTCACAACTTTATACTAGCAAGCCCTTCCCCCACCTCCGTGAATCTTTTTGGCCTTATAACTTCTTCACACGAAAGAGTTTCTGAGCTGTAGCCCTTTAAAGATTGAAATGCTGGCTTTTTGTGGGTAATTGTGAGTGAGGACTGCATGTACTTTGGGCAGAACATGAATTAATTAACATAATTAAAGAATATGCCTTGAGGGAGCCTGGAGGAGAGAGGACATGCTTATTTAGTGCTGTGAGGAGAAAAATTAATACACAAAGATGAGATTCATTGTGGTGTCATATAGTAGAATTACATTGAGACATTACCAAACCATTAATATACATTGTTTCAAGAGTATAGCCACAAGATTTAAACATTATATGTTTTGGCATGACATTACAGACCCTGTCTGTCCTTGTAATGCTGGCAACGTGGTCATTTTCTTCTGAAAGGATTTTTTTTTTTTTTTTAGCAACGCAGACATTCATATACCTAAAAAAGTAGCCACACCACTTTACACAATGCAAAAAATACTTCTAAAAGGAATTAAATTTCAGTAAATCTATCAAAAACTTCTTATATATATATATATATATATATATATATATATATATATATATATATATATATATATATATATATATATATATATAAAACTTAAAATAAAATACAATTACCACTGCTCAAGAAATTATTGTAAGACTTACCAGACTGAATTTTGTATTTATATCTAAAAAATCAAGTTGAAAACACTTCATCCAAATTGCATTCTCTGAAAACTAGTCTTAATAATTTAATCAATGTTACTTAGGAAGTAAATTTAAGGATTTTTATATTTTTCAACTAGAAGATTTGATCAGGATTAGATTTATTTTGGAAGTGTAGATCAAATAATAAACAGCTTTTTACTGAATAATAAATGCACCTGATGTAATTTTAGCAATCCTAGCATAACCAACACAGAATGACAAAAGTATTAAAACTTGCATTATCAGAAAATATTTTTATAGCCTGAGGAGGGTTAATTGAAAACAACGTTTAAAGCTGTTTTAGTGATGATGTAGTTTAAAAGTAGTACCTTTTCTACCATTTAAAGATATGACAGCTACGCTACTCTGAATAGCACATTAGCAAAGTATACCTTTCCAAATAGCACATTAACAATAGCATTGGCAGAAATAGTAAGACTATAATGCTAGTATACTCTTCTGATTTCAACAGTAAATCTGATATGAATGAAAAATATATAAACTCCAGAGCAACAATATGAAGAAATCACTCAAAATTATTAGGCGAGTTTTTCTAAAATAATGAGATCATCAGTTTTGCAGTGTAACTAGTGTTTGTTTTTACAGTGATGAATCAGTTTGTCCTTATTTCAGTACATACTATCTCCTATGTTATATATAAAATCATTGATTAGGGCCCTTCATGACCTTCTCATGCAAGTTATGATAAGTTATCATGTGCTACATGAGCCTCCACGTCACTGTTCATGATCACCAGCTATATTTAAACCTTCCCAAACTCTTACAGTTGTTAATAAAGCATGGCAGTGTGTTTGGTGCTTGTGGAAATGTCCACCCCACCCCCCTGCATCGCGTGCACATGCTCTCACACGCACACGGACGCATGTTTTCCATAGGTGGATTATCTCTGTAATTTTATTGGCTGCGCTGCCGAATCATTGGCTCGGGGGATGAGAGCGGGCACGCTGGATTACAGGGGTGCTCACCTGTTACAGCAGCCCAGCGTATCCCGGCCTGGTGTTTCCCAGGGAGGCGGCACAATGGAGGGTGTGTCCCAGCTGACACTCAGCACAAAAGGTGAACGGTTCAGTAAAAAAAAAGCCCCCAGACCTCCATTTTATTCAAGGTGAGCTCTGAATGCCATACGCAGCATCGGCGTGTTTTTCTGACAAGCCATGTGATGTGCGCTGACACATGAGGTGCGGCCGCCCAGCTGACAGATTAAACCCTGTGGTCAGAGAGCGAGCGGTCGGGCCAGGCCACAGACCAAACGTGCGGGGATACGGCCGGCAACAATAGTAGCACCTGTACTACAGTCTACTCGGGTCCAATGTAGTCGTCGAGTTGGACTGGAATAGACTCCTTGTGTCCTTAAACCCTCTTTTGAAAGATTAGTCTAGGCAGGTCAATCAGAGCCCGGGAAGCCCTCGGCGCTCCACTCCGGACACATAATGTGCTCTTGGTGCTCTTGTCAAAGCATGTGGTCACACTCCTGCGTCAAGCTGGACTTTATTGTTGCAGACCTCAAGGGAGGAGAAAAGACAAACAGAGAGAGGAGAGAACTCAAGGGTCAAGCACCGGGTCCATCTCATTCCTCCAAAGGCTTTTGTGACCCATCTGAATTCATATGTGCATTCGGCATAAAGCACAACAGTTGCTATTGTGCGCCGTGCATGAAATTGCTTTGAGTTGTTTAACAAGATAATAGGGAAAGCGAAATCTCCCTCGGAACGCGATTTTAAGAATGCGTTGGACATTTGAAGGAAGCTGAGCCTTTGGCTGAGCTTGCGCGGCATTTACATGAGTTGATGTACAATAGCTCGATAGCCGAGTGGATAATGTTACACATTAACAGGTTTTCCATTAAGTCAACCTGCGTATCCATGGTGACTCTTTCCCCTTGGCTCCTTGGAAACGGATCAGTCTGTGTATCTTATTGACTGGAGTGCTCTTACTTTAGCTGGGATGTTTTCTGGCTAGTCCAAACTCTGTGTATATGCCTGTTAAAGTAGGGTGTAATACTGTTTCACATAAAATAAAAAGTCATAAAAAGAGTTGTAAGTCTTCAGTGAACGAGTTAAAGGAATAGTTCACTTAAAAATGACAATTCTGTCATCATTTTCTCTCAATTCTGTCTGTCATTTTTCCAAACTAGTATGATTTTCTTCCTTCTTTGAAAGAAACACTTCTTGAAAACACTCTATTTCTAATTAGCAACAAAACTTCATAAAATCACAATTTATATTAAAACTTAAGTTTATAATATTTAGGACACAAGCATGGCTAAATGGAACATTTCTCCCTTACATTGTTCAGACAAATTGATTTACACCTCAAAATTAATAGCCCGATCTCATGAAAGTTCATATAGCACGAATGTCATTTATTGTGCCATTTATACGGCAAAACTAGTTTTTGCGTGTATATGGTATGCGTTTTTGGCGTGCATATGATACGCACTTTTTGGCGTATAATAAGTACAAACTCCCCACCCCCCTTCCCCCTAAACCTACCCAGCGGGTTTTCAGTGCGTATCATATGGACGCAAAAAAAAAAAAATGCCATGAGAAATGACAATCGTGGTATAGATACACACTTTCATGAGACTGTGTTGAAATACTGTTATTTGAGGCGTAATCTTGAAGCTCAAAGAGACTGCGGCCATGTCCACACGGACACGGGTATTTTTATAACCGTGACTTTTTTTTACACGGTTCGGCTGTTCGTCCACACGGAAACGCAGTATCAGGACACTGAAACCGAACATTTTTGAAAACCCCTGCCAGGGTGAGTATTTTCTGAAACGCCAGTTGCTGCGTTGTCGTGTAGACAGTGAAACCGGAGTTTTTGCAGCGCTGACGGCTTCTGATTG